>VZRH01007248.1:260385-337128 GCA_013397555.1 Urocynchramus pylzowi | reverse complement strand
TTTTTTTTAGCTTGTGCTCTAGTCATAACTGTAGAGCTCTATCTATTCAGATTATTTTCAGGTTTTGAATAAATTTTCCCTGAGGTGTGTATGGAAACCATGCAAAAATGTGTGGGGAAAGATGTTTGGTGTTGTTATTTCAAATTACACGCATCTAATGATGCAATAATACCAAAGGATGTTGGAGATGGTTTCCTTTTTCACTCGCTTTGCTCTTCATTTTTAGTTGTGTTAAAGCCTGACCATATTTTGGAAAAATAATCCAAACAGTTTATTTGAATTGCAATGACAGAGTTTAATTAAGAATATCTTGTTACATTTGCAATGAATTGTAATGAAATACACTTTATTGGTTTAGTTGTTTGTTTTTTTTTTTAAGAAACATTGAATCTACCTTATAACTCAGAGTAAAACCCCACAATTTCCCTTTTTTTTGCTTCCGTGATGCTCTACTAGATGGTGTTGACCTACCAGGTCCAATGTATTCCTTCTAAAATAACAAAAGCATGAATACATTTGAATAATCAAAATAACTTCAAGACAATGAGATGCATCAAACAGTAGCAAAAGTCTTCATTATCCTCTGATACATTTGAAGCAGAGGAAAAACGAGAGAGCGGTTTTGCCTTGGATTGTGATGGCAACAAAAATAAATAGTTTTTAAAGAAGTTTTTTATTAGGCTTCTGTATTTCTCTACTAATTTTCATGCTGATTTTCTCTAAAAGTGTAAGAATGGAGCATTCAACCTTCATAAGTAGTAGGTCTCCTTCCCACATAATTCTTGCCATGAATTAATCCCAAGGTGCTGCTTTTCAGCACGTGGTTCTTGGCATCTCTCAGAGGCACCTCACAGCTTCCTCCGGCACTGCCCGGGGGTCACACAGGTTTGGGTGCCCGGGGAGGTTCAGGCAGGGTTGGGTGCCCAGGGGCACAGGGTTGGCAAAAAGTCACTGGTGGGGCTCTGCCGGGCTCGGTTTTAGGGCCAGTGCTCTGCAGTGTCTTCATGAACGACTTGGATCAGGATTCAAAGGGATATTGAGAAATTTTGCTGACTACACGAAACTGGGAAGAGCTGTTGAGTCCCTCGGAGGCAGAGAGATCTTGCTAAACGTGAGGGCTGGGCAATCACCAGCCATGTGGAGTTCAACAAGGGCAAGTGCTGAATTCTGCACCTGAAGAGTTGCAGGACCTGGTAACCCTGGACGTACGAGCAGGCTGGGCAGTGAGACTCTGGAAAGCAGCGCTGTGGAAAGGCACCTGGAGGCCTGGCGATGGCCAGTTGGATTGGAGTCGCTGTGGCCTGGAGCCAGGAGGGACATCCCTGTCCTGGGGGCACCAGGCACGCATCCAGGCTGGGTGAGGGAGGGATTGCCCCGCTCTGCTCGGGGCTGGGGCAGCCTCGCCTCCAGTGCTGGGGTCGGTTTTGGTGTCACAAATTGAGAAGGATATAAAATTGCTGGAGCTGTCCAAAGGAGGGACACGAGGGTGGTGAAGGGTCTCAAGGGGCCACACGAGGAGCGGCTGAGTGCACTGGGTTTGTTCGACATGAACGAGCCTGAGGTCAGAACTCATCGGGGGCTGCAGCTCCTCCCGAGGGGCAGCAGAGGGACAGCTCCGACCTCTGTGAGCAGGGACAGGATCCAAGGAAGGGCTGGAGCTGTGTGAGGGCAGGGTCAGGCTGCAGATCAGGGAAAGGTTCTTCCCCCAGAGGGTGCTGCGCGCTGCCCAGGCTCCCCAGGGAATGGGCACGGCCCCGAGGCTGCCAGAGCTCCAGGAGAGTTCGGACAACGCTCCCAGGGATGCCCAGGGTGGGATTTGGGGGAGTCTGTGCAGGGCAGGGGTTGATGATCCCTGCGGATCCCAGGCCGGTCCTCGGCTCCATGACGGTTCCGCGGTTCCCGCTCGGGCCCTCACGGCTCGGCCGTGCCGCGGGCGGCAGCGCCCCCTGGCGGATCGGCCGTGCCGATTCCCGCGGTCATTAGAGCATTATTAGCTCATTAGAGCAGCCGCTCTAATTGCGAGGCCCTCGGTTCATCAAGGGGTCTCTGGGGAAAGCACAAGGGTGGTCAGTGCTCTCATTTCGCAGCCGACTTGGAACAGATCAATATCGTTAAGGGAAGAGGAGAGGCACTGAATTTTTGTCGGTAGGATTATCAGATTGTGAAGGAGGCACTTGCTTGTTAGACAATTCACAGTGTTATTCCATGAGCTGCTGTAGTTAGACCTGTTTGCTGGGAAGAGTGACATTTCCATGTGGAACATGTCCAGCTTCAAAATCCATGGATTTTATTGCTTTTTATATTAAAGACCCTTCTGTTATCAAAGTGTCCTTTCCCCCTGAGGTTCTTAGATGATACAAGTATGTGGATATTTGTAACAGGCTTCAAGTCTGGCAATTTCATTGCAGTTAGATTTAAGTTATGCAGATCCTGGGGCAAAGACTATTTGGTTTTGGTTATTTTCTGATTGCAGACCATGCTAGGAAACTTTTCAGCCAAGTGTTATCCAACTGTAGCACTAGGTGTTCAGATACTGCTAAACACATGGAATTACTTGTACTTATAGTGATAGATGGATAAGAAACTGTCCTTGTTAGAGCAACTGCTGTTTAATTTCAATTACTAGAAGAAAGCCTGAGTTATTATTCCCATAAATATCATCCTGACTTGAGAATTAAAATATTTTAAAATGTATTTGGCTAAAGGGAGGGGGTGTATGTTACCATTTTCCTTCCAGATCTGACCTACCCTTCCTCTGTTTTTCAGTCTTCCAAATGGTTCTCTGGTAACCTATTAACCTTTCAGATATCAGGAGAGCACAATATTCTTTTTCCTTTCCGGTGTTTGGCAGTTTCCTAAGTTATTTACAATTCCAGTTTTATGCTTTATGAACAGCAAAACTCCTATGAGTGTTTCTTAGCTCTGCAGAGGATTGTTCAGATTTCACAGAATTAAAGAATAAAATTATAGAATGGTTTGGGTTAGAAGGGGCCTTAAAGTTCATTAGTGTCACTTGCTGACATGGGCATGGACACCTTCCACTGTCCCAGGCTGCCCCAAGCCCCGTCCAACCTGGCCTTGGACACTTCCAGGGATCCAGAGGCAGCCACAGCTCTTTTGGGCACCCTGTGCCACAGCCCCACCACTCTCACAGGGAAGGATTTATCCCCAATTTCCCACCTAACCCTGCCTTCTGGCAGTTTAAAGCCATTCCCCCTTGTCCTATGTGCTTTCTGTTTCTCAGCTCCTTCTACGCATGATAAGCTCAAATTCCTTGTTCAGGGTCCAAAATAGCCCTTCAGAGGAACATTAGCCAGGGAGTGAGGAGCTCCTTAATAAAAATAATCTTATTACTTGACTTAAATATTTAATTTACGTGGAACTACAACTGATTTTAAATTCCAAACAAACAGCCCCAAACCCATACTGGACTCCCATTCTTTCAGGGACAATGAAACTTGCATCATACCTTTGGCATCTGTGGTGCTGTTTCCATTTCCACTGAGTAATTGCCGGAATTCTGGGCCTGGCAACTCTGTCTCTGTCTCTGAATGCAGCTCAGGAATTGCTCCCTGGAATACAAAGGAGGTCAGAAGGGAGTGTATTTCTCCAAGTGTCTGGGCAAATCGTCTGCTCCTTTGTTTCCTTCCATGCTTTTAAATTTTTTTCAATATATTTACTTGCTTTGCATCTCCACTTGCACACTGGGTCAGTCTGCAAAGCTCAAATGGGGCTGGTTGTGAACTTTTTGGATGCCCTGGCAAATACACTGGCCTTGTTTTCTTTTTTCAGGAGTGTTCAGAATATGCTGTGCTTTAAATCCTAGCCTGTCTCTAAGAGATGCTTCTCAGAAAATGCATTGCAAGAGTGTAAAATCCCAGAATCCTGTCATTTCTACAGCCAGCATGATCTGGATATTATTTCTAGCATCACCCCTTAAAAGCCAAAGTGGGAAGAAAGATAGAAGAACACCAAATTTCCTTTTCTGTTGGGTTCCAATAAGCCTTTCCCAGTCCCAGCTTGGCATTTTGGGTCCCCTCCCAGCTCTCCACTAAAGGAATGAGAGGGGTTCATCCAATTACCAGTTATATTCTCTCTCTGCAGATTCCTTCTGCTCGTGGGCCTGGTTTCTCTCTACTCAGGTAGATGTGAGCTGCACAACCCCACTTGGATTCAGCAACTCTTCCTGCTGAGCCCCTCTACAAGGTGCAGGTGAGTGGCACCTGACACTTACCCAGATGATCATGGTGTGTGTGATTTTGGTGGGCAGGAACACAGGATGACCTGGTTTGCAGGCTCTTGCAACAGGCACAGCCTGCACAGCCTCTAAGGTGTGGGTGCTCCAAAGGAACATTCCCACTAAATCTTCCCTTGCCAAGGGAAAGAAGCTTGCATATTATTGTTCAGCATCCCTGCCCTGCTCAGGTGAGACCCCACCTGCAGAGCTGCCTCCAGCCCTGGGGGCCCAGCACAGGAGGGACCTGAGGCTGCTGGAGCCAGTTCAGAGGAGGCTCCAGGATGATCAGAGGGCTGGAGCAGCTCTGCTGGGAGGAAAGGCTGAGATTTGGGATTGTTCAGCCTGGGGAAGAGAAGCTTTGGGGTGACCATTTTGTGGTCTTCCAAGAGCTGAAGGGCTGGACAAGAAAGATGGGGAGAGACAAGGTCCTGGAGGAAAAGGACAAGGGGGAATGGCTTCCACTGCCAGAGGGCAGTGTTAGATGGGATATTGGGAAGGAATTTTTCCCTGTAAGGGTGTTGAGGCCTGGCACAGGGTGCCCAGAGCAGCTGCGGCTGCTCCATCCCTGGAAGTGTCCAAGGCCAGGTTGGACAGGGCTTGGAGCACCCTGGGCTAGTGGAAGGTGTCCCTGCCCATGGCAGGGGTTGAACGAGAGGGGCATTAAGGTTCTTTCCCACCCAAACCATTCTGGGATTCTGTGATGTGGTAAGAGCTGGAGTTGCTGTCCATGGGAAGAGCCCCTTTCACACATTTTTGTCGTAGCAATATCCCATTCTCAGCAGTGGAGTTTCCTTGAACAGAACTGCCAGAGAGGAACTTTTGTCCCTGGTTAATATTGCCTCTGGACATGAAGGAGACTTTAAAAAAGCAAGCTTAGTTGTTTCTGCTCCCCATTAATCAGTAGCACATTCTGGGCAGTTGACGTTGATTTATCCATGAACCATCTCTGACAAAATGTAATGAATGCTCATGAAATGTTTTAATTTGGCATCATTTCCCTGGAAGGATTAGAAAAGTAAGAAGATGCTTTGTTTCCCAGGAAACCTGGCCTGGAAGATAATAACATGATCTGTCAAATTGTGAAAAATACTAAGGAAAAACAGGTTATCAGAACTGTTGCTCAAGTTTAATTAGAAGGAATTCTGTGTGATGGCTGAGGTCTTTTTGAGCTAATCTAGCTGTTTGGGTCAGCATGGAAAATGAGGTATGGAACTGATTCCATGGTGAGTCACAGGGGGTCTGGGACAGCTGGACAGGGATTAATTAATTTTGCCCAGGCCAAAGAGTCTCTGCTGTGGATTACAGTGGGAGCAGTTCCCAGGAGAAGGAGGTCCCTTCTGGCACGTGGATATTTCTCCTGTGTTTACAGCCTTCCCAGTGAGAAGGACTGACACTTTTATCCTCATTCTTACAGACCAAATACCTTGAGACACTGCCTGCTCTCAATGCCCAGTGACAGAGAAAAGGCTTTTTTCCAGAACTTTTGTGTGTTCATTGTCTCTGGACCCAGGAGTGGAGTGTGGAGTGGAGATTTTCTGCAGAGATTGGCCCACTGGAGTGATCCCAGAACTGTAAGTTCTTGAGTCTGGTCCTAGCTCAGCCCTGTGGTTTACTCCCATATAATCTGTTGTTCTCTTTAGGGAATTAAAATCTAATACATATAAAAGGGTCTAAGAGTGACTTATTTCATAGTGCTCTGGGACTGTTTATTACAGAAAGCCTATTAAAAAGCTCTGCTAATCTCTGAGCTGTATGCCATCACTTTTCCAACCTTAATGATTCTAGGAGCTAGAGGAGGGTGTGCAGCTCTGCCCTTAGCCTGGAAAGTAGTAGCAGCAGAAACCCAGGGTGCTGTACAGAGCTCCAAACATTGCCAGCCATTTCAGGAATACCCCTAGGGCAATCCCCTGGGGGCACATGGAATTTCATGCAGTCAGCACGGAGGTCCCAAAGGTCCTGACTCACAATCTGCATCACAGGAGGGAACAAGCTGTTGCTGTTGTCTTGACTTGAAAATTGTTTGAGCCAAGTAGGAAAAGGAAACTACTCCAAAGGGCAATGGAAAAAAAGAAAGTTACTCAAATTCAAAGCTTATGCCTCAGGATCAAGGAAGTTTACTAGACAGGTTTTAAACTGCACATTTCTGTGGTACTTCAAAAATGCATCACGGCTGGAATGTGAAATCAGAGAAGTGAGGGGTGAAACGTGCCACGTCCTCTCTGCTTGCACTGCGACTGCCATCGGGGACTGGGCTGATTTGCAGCACCATGAGAAATACCAGTTCCACCAGTGAGGTCTGAGAGCCGGGTCAGCTCCCGGGGAGGGAGGGATGCGTTGCTGGGTGTGCTCCCTCCAGCAGAGCCTGGCTGCAGTTCAGAGCTGCCTCCAGCTGGCAGGAGATGAGGATTTCACTGACAGCAGGGGCTGAGTGGCACTTGCAGGGTTTGCATCTCGTTGTGGTGGAGAGGGTACCCAGCAGACAGCAGAAAATGTCTCTTAAGGAGAAGTGTCTGCTTCCACAAAACTGCTTTCAGCTGGGAATTGATGGAAGTTTAGGCACTTTTTCAAGTTTCAGTAGAAGGACAGCAACAGCAGATGATGTATGAACTGTAGCAGGTGCTCAGTATCACAGAGAAATAATCCCTGAAACCCAAGGCAAAGGGAAATCTGAACACGTTTATGGCCTTTAAGGAGGTAAATTTGTTTGTTGGTTAAACAGAAGAAAACAAGGTAAATTAAGAATCCTGGAAAGCCCATTTATTTTCCCATTTCTCTGAATATTGATAGCTTTCCATCAAGAAAGGCAGCTTTTAAAACAAACAGACAAATAACACTATGGAGTCTAAAAGCTTTGTCATAATTACCATTTGGTTATTGTTATATCTGGGGCACCACCAAGCTGCCTGCTCTACCCTTACTATGAAATGTGATTTTCTCTTGGCACAGAAAAACTCTGCCTGTGTTGTATCAGAAGAATATTTGGACACAGCACTCAGTTATCTGAGGGAAGCTTTGGTTTCTGTTCAAAGAAATCATCAGTCCAACATGTTTACAATAAATGATTTTGTTAGTTTTTGGGACGATTTCTCTGCTATTTAATCTGTCCTGCAGGCCACAGGATGGCAAGGGCTCCACTCAAGTTAAACTGGCAGTAGTAGTGCCTTTCTCCTGCTCCTCCTCCTCACTCCAGGAGTCAATTTCTTTGCTTGGCTGTACCTTGAATTCAATGGTTTTAACTCAGCTCCTTCACATGCACCATCAGTGTTGGGGGAACTTTGGGGTCCAGAGCCTCAGCACTGATTAAATGTAAAATTATCCCTGCAGGACGAGCTGCTGAGGACAGAATCCCAGTCAATGACTGAGGAGTCCAAAGAGCTTTTCTGAATTCTACCCCAAGTTACTCCTTTGCAAGGATGAAACAGAAGGGAAAGGTCCAAAATGAGCTTTGTTGTGTGACTGGTTTCTTCTCAAATAAACAGAAATGCTGCTGAGTTTTCCATTTTCCATGGAAATTTGCTAGAAAGCAGGGGAACTGAGGAGAGGAGGAACTTTAAAAAATGATGTATCCAAAGCTATTCTTGTGCTATTTATACAAAGCCTTTGCATCTGTAACTGCAAGTTAGAGAGGTACAAAATGTCCTTCCAGAGCAAATGTACTCAGACTAATTCAGACATATTTGGCAACTCATAAAGGTGTTTAACTATTCATGGATCTGGGTAGAAAAGTCAAGTATTTTGACTTCAAGACTGAAATCAGATGCTAATAGTGACTGATGTTTATCTCAAGAACCTGCCACTAAGACCAAAATGTCTATTTTTGTGCTAAGTCAAATCAACCCATGCCTAAAATCACTATTTATTGCACGTTAAATACAGAAAACTTCACTGAGTTTTATAAACCTCCTCCCCTTCCTCAGTTCCTATTAACCCCTGTAAGAGACACTCATAAGGACTGTTAAAATATTTGCAGTGTGGAAAAATATTTGCAGGTGTGGAAAGGAAAATCATGGCAGTACCAGGACATAATTCCTATTTCACATGGATCCCTATTTCAATCATGATAGAATCTCATTTTCTATCCCATTCACATGAGTGCTGCTTTTCTGCTTCTGGCTGGAACACTCGAAGGAAATATATTGATGTGATCATAGTGTGATGTTGTTTGGGTACAAGAAGAGAAAATTTCCATCAGGGAGAGCCGATCTGAGCACAGCTGCTGCTGCTGCTTGGAAACTTGCCAGTGTTTTAAATAGACTTCTACATTTTCCCAGGTCTAAGAAATAATAGAAAAGACTGTTAAGAGTGGAGTAGGATTAAGTGTTTAGGGAAAATTAGGGGAAAGGTATTGGAGTTTTTGTGCCTGGCTGTGAAGTGCAGAGGGGAATTGGAGAAACCCATTTCCAGTGCTCCAATCTGTGTAACCACGAGCCAAGAGTCCTTCAAAGCAAGGACTCTTGCTTTGAAATCATCCCACAGCTCAGCCTGCCCTTATTTCCATTATTCTCACTCTAAATTTTCTTCTTCTTCTGATCTTCTTAAAACAAACATCACTGAATTCCAGCAGGCCAAACTGGGAATGTGCTCCTCCTATTCCTACCCTTACATTCCCAAGCTGTTTCCTTTAGCATTTACTGGCAGCTGCCCATAAAGTGGACTGGCCATTGGTGCAACCACAACATACATTTATTTCCCTGGCATTTCTTTCAAGTCAGCTCTGAGAATTTCACTACTATGCAAGATGTCTGAAACAATATCAGTCCCCAGCCTGTGCTCTTCCCATTTCTACCTTCAGTCTGGAAAAAACAAACCCATTTGGTGCCTGAGTCTGTTCTCTCACATGGTGCGCACACGACTGGAGCTAAATCAGAATTAGCTAAAACAGGAAGCTTATTTCAAAGCCTGTGCAGCCCAGCCAGGAAAGCTTCCAGAAACATGTGCTCCGAGATGATCTCAGCACGTTCATTATTCAGACTGTGAATAGCTTTAAAAGGGCCAAATTTCTTTGGGTTGAATCAGCTAGGAAAGTAATTCAAATGGAGCAGTAAGGATTGCTTGAGCAGTTCAGGAAATGTTTGTTGGAGCCACTAAAAATGCAGGAGATAGAAAAATAAAATCGACTATGATAAATATGTATTAAATGTTTGGGCTTATAAGAAACTGGAAAAGTAAATAGAAGTACCATATTTTTTTTGTAGAACGGTGATGCTCTAAACCCTTTAATATCAAGAAAAAACATCCAATAACAGCAACACTCCACAAAGAGATATAATGGTCATGAAAATATCAGACATGTTGAGTAAATTCTGCTATTTGGGGATAAAGTGAAAGTAGCCCTAACTATCATTCAGCAATTTTATTAAAAAATCACAATCACCATCTACTCTGCAGGCAGTCAACCTGTTTTACACAGTGGCTTAAGTCATTAAATTCTATGGATCTACAGAAATGCTTCAAACCAAAGACAAATCCTCTCATTTCATACCAGAAATTTGGAAAAAGCATGGACTGGATGTTCTGAAACCACACTAGAGGGCACTTGAGCTGCTTCTTCTTGAGCAGATAAAGGTCAGAGTAGTAGGATGCTTATCCAGGAGCAGTCGTGGACTGAATTGAACATAGGAATTATCAGGATTTATCAATATTAGGTTGGTAGAACAATCAGTGATTTCCCCCAACTGCCTAATGGGGGGGAATAGGTGTCAATTTCCAGGTCTAAATTTTGCTTGTAGGTACTGTAAGCAATTAGAAGGAAATAATGTAAAAATTGCTGATTGATTGCAATAGTGTTCTGTCTTTGTACATGGATCAACCACAGAAATGTGGGATACTTTGGGAGTTTCAAAGAAAATCTAGTCTCAAACAGAGCAAATGTCTGGAGAGCTGAGCTGCTCTTTGCTCCCACTGTAGTAGTCTTGCTCTTGTCCTGTCCCCACTTGGAGTGTGATGCCCTAAAATTATTGATTTTGTGGGAATGGAACCAAAAGCACTTGACAGCCTTCCTGTAAAGTATCCATAATAAATACTGAAGGCTAGGAAGGTAGTGAAGACCCCACTGCTTATAACCCACTTTCAGAGGTTTGGTTAAAAGAAATTAGTATGTTGATCTGGTTCCCAAAGTGGAAAACACCCACAGAAGTCTGAGTGTGTTCATCTGGAGAAAAGGAAGCTCAGGGGGGACCTTTTGGCTCTGCACAACTCCCTGGCAGGAGGGGACAGCCAGGGGTGGTGGGGGGGTTGGGCTCTGCTCCAGGGAACAGGGACAGGAGGAGAGGAAATGGCCTCAGGCTGGGCAAGGGGAGGTTCAGGTTGGATATTGGGGAGATTTATTTCACTGAAAGAGTGATCAGCTGGCCAGGGCTGTGGTGGAATCACCTTCCCTGGAAGTGTTCCAAAGTCATGTGGATGTGGCACCTGGGGACAGGGGTTAGTGGTGAACACAGCAGTGCTGGGGGAATGGCTGGACTTGATAATCCTAAAAGGCTTTTCCAGCTGAATGATTCCATGATTCTCTCATCTCTCAAGGACTGAGGCCTCCCTACCTTTGGTGCTGGGCCCCACATTTCCAGGTCCTGGAGCCCAGAGCAGCTCCTGGGCACCTTCTCCAACCTGGTGGGCTCAGGTGCTGCTGCACAGCCCCACTGACAATTCATTTCCTGCAGATGACCATGATGTGTCTGTAAAACAAACTCAGCTCGAGAACTGGCTGCCTCTGAAGCAGGAGGCACTGGAGTGGCTGGGTTTCAAACAATTCTCCTTTTGCCCTGACAGGCACAACCAAACTCCAGCTCACAGAAGCTTCACTCTGTCATCACTGAAACAAAGCTACAAGCTGCAATTAAATTTCTGGGCAATTTACAGACTTTCTGGTAAGTCAGGTTTCTTATGAAGGACGTGAACTCTTTGTATGTACTGTGGAACACCCATTTTTTGTGGATCACTCTCCTCCAGTCACAGGGAATTGCTGGCCAGTTTTGTGACCTTTCTGTCTGTGTTTCCTGCTCCTCAGCCTCTCGTCTTTCCCCTTCCTGTGCCCTTGTGAGACCCCACCTGCAGCAACTCTTCAAAAAACTACAGTTAAATTGCTATCCTACCCCTTCTGCCTTTCAGTACGTGTTTCCTCATGAGTATCCAGGCACAGTGGGGGTTTTCCTGCTCCCAGCAGTGAGGTAGGACATGTTTGTTGACAGGCTGACACGTGCAGCACGTCCTTGCAGCAAGGACAAGCTGTGTGCAGAGGAAAAAGCCTTGGGAGAGCTGGACAAGCCCTCACAGGATCCAGGAGCCACCTCAGACCTCTCTGCATTCCATTCAAATGCCAGGTGTGCTCTTCTGATGTGGCTCCAGGAGCAAGGAGGCACGGAGTGAGGCAGGAGCACCTCCATCCGTGTTTCCATGAGGTGAGGGGGTGGATGTCTCGTGGCAGATGCTGCCTTTGCTTTTTTGGAGCACTATTGGGTTATGCTTGGAACCTGTTAATGAGATTAATGCAAAAGCTGAGTGGGATAGAGTGGATGGAGACACAGATCTGGCTTTTACTACTGACATATTGATCTAATCTTTCCATGCTTTCCATGTATATCCTGGATATTTATGGCATTAGAACACACTACTAGAAATACTGAGCACCCAAATCCTCCAATTTTTATCACTTTTGTAAAGTTCCTCTTTGAAGTATCTTGAAGGGGATTTTTTGCAGTTTAGTTACAATCGGAATTTAGAGCACATGGGTAATAAAAGGAGTTATTCTGTAGTAACCTCCTGAATGGTAACAGTGCTATGTACAGGGGAATTTGTCTGTCTAAAAGGACCATATCCTTTAAAATTGAATTAATTTTATCTCCCTAGGAGGAGCTTTCTATGCCTGAAATAAGAAGAAATTACCTTCCCTCTGCTGAGTGGAGGTTTTGCAAATATATTTTGTTGTTGGGTTTTAAAATTAATTTTATATTGTTATTTTAATGCAAATACCATGACTTGAAGTTTTTGGTGAATTCCCTCCTTCCTGAATGTTTTTGGGTGGAATAGAGAACAGAAATGAAAGTTCAGTGAAATTCTGAGGCTAATGACTTTGTTCTTTAGCTTAAATTAGATTGTTTCCATGACAATCCTTCAGTTAATTGCACTTAAGCCACTTAATACCACAGTTTCTTCTGGGCTTCCTGTGCTGGTGCATGTGTGGCCTGACAGGAGCTTTCTTAGCAAAACAGCTGAAATTGCATCAGGGACGACTCAGAATAAGGAAAGAAAAGAGAAGTGAGCAAGAATAAGAGAACAATGGACAATAAGTGTGAGTCTGACCCAAACTGCTGGGATGCACATGGAGCTGGAGGATGATTTAGGCACAAAGGAAGGAAAGAGAGCAAAAATTTCTCCCCTGGGTTCAAAGCTCTTGGTAAAAGCATAGGAGATCCTCCAGTTGCTGAGGTCAAACATGGAGGAGATGACTGTGTAGAGATTTAGGGTGTCTGTAACTGTCAGCTTTCCAATTAAATTACAAAACAGTGCTCTGAACATGGAGAAACATGCAGGAAGAAAGTCTGTGTGATGCCATATGACTTGATTTGGATAAGAGGTAAATTTTAAAAATAGTGCATGGGCAGAGCTGGCAACATATCTGGACTCAAAATTTTGACCTGTTACTGAAAAAGCAGCACTTCAGATTTTAGATATGGAATTGTTTCTCTAAGCTGTATGGCTGAAGAAAACAAGATGGATGGGAGTCAAGATCTGGGAGAATTTTCTGGAAGTCAGTCCTTTTCCTTGGGTGTTTTTGGTAATATAACCTGCAGCAGTTCCCTGTGCTTCTTAGTGCCTATCAAGTGAAGTTGGGTGATGTTGTGTTGGCCAATATTTTCTTTTACATAACCTAGATAATGTAATGGGAACTCTGACAGGAATTTATGAATGACAACAAAGCTGTAAAATGCTGCCAGAATGGGGAAGGACAGAACTCAAATTACAAATGTCAGATTAGGGAAAACCTCTAAAAGAGTAGCTATAACTTAATCACAGCATAGAAGATCATGGATTAGTGTAGAAATAAACATCATCACAGGGGCAGCATTGGGAGCAAATGGCCAGGTAAGGTCTGCATTGAGGAATTTGGGAGATGCTGTGAGCTGAGCAGAAAATGTTGCAGGGAAAGAGGCAATCCCTGGTTAATGTGGACAGGTCCCAGTTTGGGGGTGACCATGACAATCAGCACTCACAGCCCCTGTGAGGTTCTGCTCCCCAGGAAAGGTGGGGACCACTAGGGGACAACCCAGACCAGCTTTCAGCTCTCTGATCCCTCTTGGAGCTGTAAACATGAGATCATTCCAGGATATCTCCTGCATATGTCCTACATATGTCTCAAGTCTCCACTGTGAACTCTGCAAATACTGCAAAGAATAATATGAAAGCACAGCCCAGATGAGATGGTATCAGAATGTAGAAAAAAAGCTTAGAATGTAGGGAAAAAAATCCAAGTGACAAAAGCTGGATGAATCTGGAGGCTTGCTCCTTTGTAGCTTTGTGATTAGAATCCTGCTTTATGTCTTTCTTTGGCTGTGCTGTTTGATTGCTCAGAAATGGGGGAAGTCTAAACCCATTTCCTTGATTCTTACAGTCAGTAGCTGAATGTCTTTTTCCCAGCCCTCCCCTGCACTTACAGGCCAGGTAGGTAACTTCTCATGGATGCTTGTGGTGATTAAGGCTGCCTTGCAAAATTGCTGGTGCTGTTCAAAAGCTGCTGGAAATCTCAGGATTTCTGGTGCCTCTGATGTTGGCTTATATCTGGCTTTCTTCTGTGACTTTCACTTTCACAGGTCCTTGAGAATTAAGCACTTCTGCTGGAATTGAGGTGGTGTGGGAGGGTCACCATTCCCAAATCTTTTTGCTTTCCACCCACATCTCTTGGGTGTTTCTGTGCCTGCTGGTTGTGTGTAAGTCGTGCCCTGTTGCAAACACTTGGGGAGACACAGATTTGTTCAGGGTCAGGATGTTTTAATGCTTTAAAGGTAAAAATTTTTTTTTTTTAGTGTAAAAATGGGACCATCCACCAACCTTTCCTGCCCTGATGACTGCCAGCTTCTCCTGATCCTGCAGAGGGAAGGACATGGATAGGGTGGGTTTAGATCAGATGTTAGGAAGGAATTGTTCCCTATGATGGTGGGTATGGCACAGGGTGCCCAGAGCAGCTGTGGCTGTCCCTGGATCCCTGGAATGTCCAAGGTCAGGTTGAACACTGGGGCTTGGAGCAGCCTGGGACAGTGGAAGGTGTCCCTGTCATGGCAGGGGTGGCACTGGATGAGCTTTAAGTTCCTTTCCAACCCAAACCATTCTGTGGTTCTACAATTTTATGACCCCATCAATACAATCCTTATTATTGGACATTTAATTTTTTTTTTTTCCTGAGCACTAACTTCAGCATCCGTTTTTGGTGGCTGCAGTGAATTCTGGGCTGAGTTCAGATGTTAAGGTACTCTTGGTCCTGTATTCCTGGTGAGATGTCAACCAGCTTTTAAATGTGTATTGAGTCCTGCCTGATAAACCTGGCAATTTGCAGCTTCCCTATAAATGCCACTTTGCATAGGAAATACTTTTCAATTGGTATCATCTGTCTTGCAGGTTTTGTTTCTTCCAGGATAACAAACCCCTCCTCTGTTTGCAAGAGTTTTTGCTCTTTCCAAGAGTTGCAAACTATTTACTGAGGCTACAGCCTCAGTAAAAAGAACCATACGGCTGAGTTAAGATCCTCCAAGGAGGAATATGGCTGGAAGCAGCTCAGGTCTCTGCACTGAGCTGTTAAGGCTGAGCTTCCAAGTTTCTAATCAAAAGCTGAAACCAGATGGAAGTAAAATGTGAGGAATAATATGAAAAATATGTTTCTGAGGAGATCAAATGGAAGAAAGAAAATGAAAATGTTCTCAATTGACTGCAGGGTTCCTTCAGAAGCAGCTTTGGAGGAGTCACCTCGTTCGTCCTACACCTTTATTTTGTCCCTAGGTGCACCCAGGTGGAGCCTGTGGAGCTGGGGCTTTGCCACAGAGCTCCTGCTAGCACTGAGTAGCTCAGTTTTTCTGTGTTACTAAATCAGATTTAGGAACCTAACCGGTTTTCTGGGCTCTCCAAAGGCTCTCCCTGCAGTAGGCAGCTGAAAGGACAATAATTGTAGGTGCCAGCTCTGCAGGTAAAACTCTGTTCTTGTTTATTTGAGGCACTTAGGATGACTTTCTCTGAAGAGCAAGATTTTGAAGGACCTGAAACCTCTCGATCTGAAGATCCAACAATTCAAGAAGGAGAAGGGAAAATAAATAATTAAATTTCTCTGACAAGCAAGATGTGTCCTTATTCAGAGAACAGGAATACCATTCTTTCCTTCTTTGGGGAATACATGGACAGAAAAATGAACCCAGAGACAATAACATAAGAGTGTTGTCAAAGTATTCCAAAAAATAACTGAGACTTGTGCAGATGCCAAGTCTAACTTTGGCTGATTCTCTTTTATAGGAATGCTGTAGAGCAATTTTCTGAATTCTATTAATATAACAAGCAAACAGACTTTGGATGCTCTGGATCTACATTGTGGGAAGTGAAGGTGATTTCTTGGAGATTTTATACAGGCCAAGAGCCTGCATGCTTTTGAAATATGAAGTTTAATGTTATTTATAAATTAAAAGATGGCTAAAAGTTTAGGGAAGGGAAAGAGGGGCACAAGGCCTATGCAATATGTTGTGGATGGTACAGGATGTGTGCAGGCCATGATGAGGGATGATTATAACAATAAATTCTGTTTATTCCAGCCATGGCAGGGAGGATGGAGAGGGGAGGTCTGTCTGTGGCTCTGAGTTGATTCCTTTCTGTAGCACTTTGCCTCCTGCTACAGCAGCTCTGTGTACATTGCTGTGTCCTTCTGCAAAATTAGGATGGGAGTGAGCTGCTGAACCTTCCACCACTGAAGTGCATTTGTCTTTCCCAGACCTGGTTTCCCAGACTCCTGGTAACACTGGTGTGTCCTCAAGCTCCTTGCAGGGCTGACAGTTTGGGTGGTGAGCTCCAATACAGGGGGCTGAAATATTTATTTGATCCCTTGCTCATTCCCAGCTCCCTCAGTGTCTTACATTTATAAAGGAAGAGGCTAAACAGAGGCACAAATACTTTTACAGTAATACCAAAATCCTGTTAAGGTGTTAAAAGCAGCTGGTTTTAACAAGGTTAAGAAGGTGTTTGGGTTTGCTGCTGTTGGCTCAGGGGTCCTGTATTTCTTATCTCTGATTTTTTCCTGTTTTCTTTTCCTACACTGATAAAATGAACCAAGAGCCTTGAAGTTTCCCCCCTCTTTTGGGGACCAGACTGTCCCAAAGGCACCACAAGTCCCAGGCTGAGAGCAGTGGGCTCAGCTTTCCTCTGTTACTGCTCCAAACCACCCCTCAGCTGGAGCCTGAGCCTCTGTCTGCAGTGTCAGAGTTGTCATGGAGGAGTACCACCACCTTCTGCTGCTTCCATCACACTGGGAAAATAAATAAAAGAAATTTCACTTTGACCTCTGGCTTAGAGAGGAAGGCAACTTAAACACTAAGAACAAATATAAAATGGAGTACAATTGAAGCACTACCAAGTCATTCCTACATATTGTGTTTATCTTTTGCTGCTGATTAGACTGTGCTTGACAAAGGATCTTCTGTGCCTTTGCAGCAAAGATGTGAATGAAAGTAACAGGAATTTAACAACAACAGTGAATTAGTTCTTGTAATGTTACCTGTCAGCAGTGGCAGACAAAAAGCTGTCTCCAGATGATTTCAATTTCACACATCTTCTATCTTCTAAACAGCTTTAGGTAATATTCCAGCAATCAAAGAGGGTAGGAAAAGCTGAGTAATGGTGTCACCTGAGTCAGGAAACGTATTCCTAAGCATGCTGTCACAATATGACTGCAAGAATGGAGGTTTAATGAACTTCTAATAATACATGTGTCAGATTTCCAGGCAGAATTCACTATTTTGGTGTTGTGTGGATGTGTGCAGAAAGTACTCAAAGCAATGTGCTGGAGCAGTGAAGAACAAAAATTAATAAAACTCATTTGAAGGGGCTAAAAAGGCAAGGCTGTGCAGGTTGCAGAGTCTTCATTCAAAGTGAAGGCAAAGGCAAAAATGCCTTTGAGAGTAGAAATGTTTTGAATGAGAAGCACAGCCTTAAGTGGAATCTGCCAACTGATTGAGTCCAAACAACTCTCACAGAAGAAGAAAGGGGAAATCAGAAGGAAGGAGACAAAACCCCCAAGCAACTCTTAGGAAATGTTGCTCCAAAGTAGTTGATGAGGAGAAATGAGTAGGGGCTTAAGTTTTTAAGGCCTCAGAGGCTGGTTAAGCTCTGGCTGGTGCAGCACAGTGGAGGTGCTAAGACCATGTTCCTGCTTCCAATTTGATGCTGCATTTGCACTTTCCAACTCTCAGTCCTGATGTGCTTATCTGTCCTGCTGGATCACTGAATTAGGAGTAGTCTTTAGCTAAATATTTCCTAGAGCTCTTGAATAGTAAAACCCAGTGGGTCAGGAGAGAGTGACACCTTCCCTTTCTGATCTGCCCTTCTTTCTTAATTTCTGGAAATGGCTTCCATTTCATGATGTTTGAGTAATATAAGCTGAACCAAATGGTTGGTATTGGAGATCTTAGAATTCCAAAGTGGTTTGGGTTGAGAGTGACTTTTAAGCTCATCCAGTTCCAATCCCAACAGCTTCCACTATCCCAGGTTGCTCCAACCTGGCCTTGGGCACTTCCAGGGATCTCTGGAAGTGAGATCTTCTTTTTTGTTTCAATTTTTATTACTTTTAATTACTATTAATAATTTTTTCTTTACACCCTTTTAAAGTTTTAAACCTACTTTACCTTTCTCCTAATCCTATCTCACAACAAAAAAATAAGCACATTAATAATTAACCAACACCAAACCCACCACATGCTTTAAAACATTAGCCAAAACATGGCAAAATTAACAAAATCTCAAATTAGAAAACCAAAACCACTACACAGGGGCAGCCACAGCTTCTCTGGCAGCCTGTGCCAGGGCCTCCCCACCCTCCCAGGGAAGAACATGAACGTGGCTGCACATTTGCTGGATGCTCCCATTTTTTTGCTCCCTAAAACCAGACAGAGCATTCCAAGACACCTCCCTGTAGCACATTTCTCCAGGCCTGGCTGTAACCTTGCCTTCTGTCCTAGGCATACCACAGGCACATCTCTCAGGAGTGTTCTTTGCTGCAGGACTTTGTCTTAACATTTTCCCACTGGATCTAATCCAGTCTGGGATCGCAACTGTCGTGAGAATGCAACAAATCATTCTGGGAAGTATCTAATTTTGCCCCTATTGGTCAAAGCAATGTTTATGCACAGCCAGAGCCACATGACAGAGGAGAGGGTACTCTTGAACCCTGTTAGCAATGTGTACTAAAAAAAATACCAGAGCTCCCAAGTTTTTGTATGAGTAAATGGCAAAACTACTGTTTCCTAGTTTGAACAACCCCTGAGTTGAACATCACTGGAAAAAAGCCAGGAAAGCAACTGGAGTCAGCCCAGAAACATTTTTTATCCTTGTGGCTGCTTTATTTAATCAATAAACAAACAAACAAACAAACCCCTCATTAAACCAACAAAAAATCCTTTTAAAAATGTACTTTTTCTTTGAAAGGGTGTTTTAGGGCTTTGCAATGATGCTTGAGATGTGGTACTTACACAGAGACTGCCAGGGAAATGTGAAACATAAAATAAATGCTCTAAGTGCATTGGTTTTGCTCATTTTCAGTCTCGCCTCAAATAAATAATTGAGTAAATAAAACATAGTTCAGTTCCTCTATGGGAACTCCTTCACATTTTGCAGGTGTCTGCAAAGGGCCAGCCTTGCAGAGAGCTCTCTTCAGCAGTTTTCCAGTGGAGGGGACTGCAGAGCTCTCACACATCCAGGGCAAATGGCCAAGAAATGAATTATTTCCATGGGTTGCTCCGAATCCTCTGGAGGGGTGGGTTTACCTCCAGCTCAAACTGATGCTCAGCTGAAAAACAGAGCATTTAATATGTACCTGAGGGGAAGATCTGAGGCACTGAGTGACAGAGCCTGTGTCAGGGAAGAGGGAAGCAGCCTGGCAGGAGTGCTGGTGCTGTTGCAGCCTGTTCTGCAGGAGCTCTGCAGGGTAAAATGTCTTTGTTCCCCCAGCCACCACTTCACCAGAAACACTAAAACTGGCTGGGGTGCTCCTGCCTCCAGCTGCCATTTCACTTTAGGGTTTTGACAGGAAAGATCCTTTGGGAAGGAATAAAACTTGGTTTGAAGGCTCAGATTGATGGAACACCCACCCTGTGCGTGGTCACCTCCTGGGGGGAGTCACAGCATCTCCTGGGTGACAATGTGAGAAACAAATTAGAGTTTATGGCATGGGGTGCAAAGCAGGTAAGTGAAATATATTGCAAAAAATAGGAAAAATAGAATGAGGGCTGCTGCTGTTGAGGAGCATTTTAGAAATAATATTAATAAGCAAGATCCTGAGCACAAAAAAAAAAAAGTCTGTCTGGAAAATAAAAGAGAAATAAGAATGGGATGAAGAAAATTGGCTAAACCAAAACAGAAACTGGGCAATGCTGAGAAAGTAACAGTGTGAAATGTTTGTTGAATCACCTTTGATGCTCAAACACAAGATCCTGTTACAACTGGTTAACACAAATGCAGGGCTGGTTGATGGATGGGAAGATAAGTGCTGTATACTTGTCTGAAGAATGATGGGTTGTTATGAACATTAAGAATAAACTATTACAATCAACACCATTATTCAGCCCAGTGCTGAAGGAGCCAGAACAGATCCAGTTTGCAAAAATCACATTTATTAATTTGATTCTCCCTGTTTGCCCTCACATGGCTTTGATGTTCCCAAGTCGGTGTTTAAGCCTTGCTGATGACAGCTCTATTGGGAGTTATTAATCACCAAATGAATCATCTGTTCACTCACATTAGACAATGTCTAAGCAGTTTGATAAAGCTGAAGGTGATCTGAGTTTAGGGAAGATTAGATAAATAATTTTTTTTTTTTCAATTTGTCCTAAATCCTTTGTAGATAAGATAATCTGTATCTTAAATTCTCCAAATAAATGTCTGGCTATTTTTAAGCAAATCAGAAAATTAGGGCCTGTAATGTCTTTAATACATTGGTGAAATAGAAGCAATTTTTATTTCAAGTGCAGTTTTCAAGAAAGTTTTTGGGTTGGTTATACTCGAGGTGCTGGGGAACCCCATCTTGCATTTTCAGAAAGAAAAATCTCTTGATGTAACTTAATTGGGTGGTTCTCAAGTGACCGAGAGTAGGTTAGATCAGATGTTAGGAAGCTTTTCTTCCATGTGAGGATGGTGAGGGGCGGGAATGGAATTCCCAGAGAAGCTGTGTCTGTCCCTGGATCCCTGGAAGTGTCCCAGGCCAGCTTAGACAGGGCCTGGAGCAACCTGGGATAGTGGAAGGTGTTCCTGCCATGGCAGGGGTGGGGTGGGATGGGCCCTAAGTCCCTTCCAACCCAAACATTCCATGATTGTATGAAAATGGGGGTTTGTCAGCAGTGCTGAGCTTATACAGGATCTGCTGCTCATGGAAAGTGTGGCCTTAATTTTCACAGTTCCACTCTCCTCCCTGTGCTGGCTGTAGAAATTGCAATCAGAGTAACTGATTACACTCAGGACACAGCAGAAAACCTTTTAACTTCTCCCAGAAGCTTTATTGCCACCATTCTCCTGGCTCTGAGCTCTCTCTTACTGCAGCAGCATGGATGAAGCACGAAAACTCCAACAGAAGGTTGTCAAGAGCAAGTTACCCAAATGTTTGGTTTTTTTCTCTTTCCCACGTCAGCAATTAGTCACTAATTGTATCAGTCCCTTCAATGCATAATGAGCTGCATTCTGTGTAGGTCACTGTGCTGATGTGGCCAGGGTGGAGCAAGAAGATGCTGGGAGTTAGACATGGCTTTTCTGCATCAGCTGCTGGCCTTGTGGCACGAAGGGTTTCTGCAGTTCAGTGGCAGAGCTGTGTGTGGCAACTCTGCCCCTGCAGCTGGCAAATAACTCTGCAGGAGCTGCAGGAGCTGCAGCAGCTGCCTGCTGGGCCTGGCTTTGGGGATGCTGGTGGTGCTGACTGGTCTGTCTGGGCTCACAGCTCGCTGCAGTCACACAGCTGAGGAGTTGTTTGCTTCAGCCTGACAATAACCCTGGCCAAGTTTGTTGTCTTTGGCTTCAGGGATCTGCTTTGGGAGCGCACTTTGAAAGGGAACTTCAAGAACTCTTGACTTCCTAGAACGAGAGGACTGGGCTTCTATCATTCCCCAGTAAACAGTCCCAGTTTAGAACAGCACTTTCCCATTAGATACTGCTTTTCCTGTGCTACTAATCATCTAAATTTATGGATATGATTCCAAAACCTCTTTTTCGCTCTCCTTGTCTATTCTGATTTATAGTCTTGAGAAGTTAATGGAGGAAAAGGGACTTTCCACACAATTTTTGCATTCTGGTCACCTTCACTTCTTCATTTTAGCTCATTCCAGCTGCTCTGATTCAGAATATTTTTAACAAAGCCTCCAATTTTACTGTTTGCTAAACAATATTTGTGGCTAAAAATTTCTTATAATTGTTGTTGGTGACGTAAAAGCTTTTAAAAAATTCGTGCAAAATCTGTCTGCTTGGCTTTTTGCTACCTTAATAAGAAAATGTTTTCCATGACTTTCTGAAAAGTATTCTAGACCTTGTGTGAGAAAACAAAATAAAAACTTGGGTTTTACATTTATAGGTTTGATATAATGGACATTGTCTAGCAAATTGAGCACACTCTCTTGTTATTTCTCCGTTGAGCAGCTCCTGCCTGTGTCCAGCATGTTCCACCCCACTTAAAATGTCAACTCATAGTGTCTAAAGGCTTGGAATGCCCATGTTTTTGGAAATTTAGGTTCCAGTCTCTGTAAAGAGCCTAGAACCAAAGCAATCCTTTGCAGCTGGTGACACGAACACTTTTCCTTTCCGTTTTCTTCCTGTGCATCATCAATCCAAAAAGAAAACAAATAGAGCTTGAACAGATGTCACTGCAACAGATCAAACTGAATTTTGGAATGAGTGCACAGTTGAGCTCCTAAATCAGACAAGTCCTGTTCTAATTAGAACCTGTAATAAAAGGCTCATTATTTATTGCTTAATAGACCTGTCACCAGGGAATTGGGATTGTGCACACTCCTTCCTTCCTGCCACAGCTTAACTTGTTCTCAGACTTGGACTCCGTGCAGTAGAACTGGAATGTACCCAAATCCAATGATTCAAGAGGAAAAAGGGAAACGGAACAAAATCCCCAGAGGACACATCTGATCAGTAACAACAGCAGATGTGTTTTGCACTGAGGTGCCACAAGCATCTGTGCTCATCCCAGGCTGAAGGCATCACCTGGGCTGAGGTTACCGCAGAGCTTTCCAGCCCCGTGAGTCACTCCTGCACCCATCAGCTTGGATCACAACCCTGGGGGCAAGATCTTGCTAAATGCCTGACAGGGCCCACTGTGTGTGCTGGATTATGGAAATAGACACGATAAAAAAAGAGGCAATCCGTGAGTCAGTGTGCTCAGTACAGGCTTGCCTTTTCCAGGCAGAAGGAGCCTTCACACAGGCACTGGAGCCCAGCACCACTTTGCACCGTGGGTCTGGTGGGGTTTGTGCAGGAACTGCTGGCAATATTCTATTTAAAAGCCATGTGTGCCTAAGCAATGCTTCAAAAGGAAAAGCCATTCGCATTTGAAGCAGAAATCCACTTCACTGACTTAGACATGAGCAGGTTTGGATTGGTTTTATTTTTCTTTTGGTGTAAAGCAAGAAAAGTTTTTCCTCCAGAGCAGTTTGTCAGAAACACAACAGAATAACCTCCTACTCCATCTCAGTCACTTTAATTGTAAGATTGTAGTGTCCCCATCATTCAGACAGCAAAGGTGCACAGCAAAACTTGGCCGTTTCACTGCTCCTCTTCATGTCTCAGAGAGTTTAGGGAAACCCTCCAAAAGCTATGAATTTCTGATTCCTTCAGGAAGGATTTGGTGTTTGAAATCTGGAAGGACAAGAAGGAAAACTCAAAGAGCACTGAAGAAGTGCTGAATAGGTTGTTGAAGTAAAGACAATTATTGCAGAACAGTTATCACTGTGAGGATAAGGACTAAATATTTTATCTGGTAATTTGAGGCCAATGCCTGGGTTCTGCTGTAAAATTGGGCATACAGGAAAGAGTTGATCATCTGATCTTCTTTAACACCAGCCAAACCAAAGAACATCCATTTTTCTAACAAGATACTGGTCCTCTCAGGATTTCCTTCTGCTGTTTAAAACCAATGGATGATGTCTCCTGGCTGGATAATTCTGTCTTGTATTTTCTTAGTTTCAGCCCTGTGCCAGGTGTTCTGCTGGAGTGTTTTCTCTACGTATCAAACTGCTGTTCAGTGGTAATTCCATATTTTGTTCTGCTTTGGGCTACATTCAGTGTTCCTTAGGTTTTGCTGATTCCTTTTCACTTCCCAAAGCAGCTTGGTTGAAGGGTGATACTGAAGTGTCAATGTACAATCCTTGATGGTTTTTTTGACCAAGTTGGTCAAAAAAAGATGTTTTTTTTTGATTCAGGATTGAATGTCAGGCCCAATGATTTCTATCAGGCTGGAGATGCCACATCAGAACATGTGGAGGCACAGAGACAGTGACTTCTTCAGAGCACAGAATTCCTCAGGAAAACAGACTGAGAAAAGTGAAAACACACACAGTGATTCCAAACCCTGCAAGTGAATTCCCCGAGTGGTTGTAATTGCTCTCCTGAGGTGCTGCTTGCTAAGGAAGAGCTGGCAAGGGTGTGGCTGCTGCTTAATTGCATGTTTGAACAAGGGATTAGAGAGTGGAGCAGCAGTGTCATGTAAGGGGTGAAAGGAAACCGGGAGAAAGCAGGCCTGTTATGTAAACCATCTCTCCTCTGTCAGTGTCAACATTTCCTGTCTGTATTGCAGCTGAAGTGAAAATAATCACCCAGGCCCGATGAAGTGCAGCCTGGTTGCAGGTGTAGGCGTTGGAATGGGCTTTCTGGCATTCCAGGCTTTTGGCATTCCAGGCTTTTGGCATCCCTTGGCAGCAGGAGTGACTGAGTAACCTCTGGGGTTTCAGATGTGTTGTTGCCACCTCCCACACCCCCCCTCAAAAAAAGCCCCACCAAACTAATTACAGCAGTGATTAGAGGATGAGTCCCATGCTGGGTGATGGAAACTGATTATGATCCATCTCTCTAGAGATTGATCTGTTTTCCTCCAGGCAAAATTTAACCTTCACTCCTTAGTCAGACCCGCTGAGCAGGAGTGAAATTGTGGGTGTCAGGCGTGTGGCATTTGGCTAAAGGTGAAACCAGATTGATCTGATTTGCTTTTTAAATGTAAGTATCTCACTTTTCTGTCCTCAGATTCTAAAGCAAATTTCAGATTCTTGAATTAGCAACTATGCAATTCTTCCAATCAAACTGCTTCATAGCAGTCCCTCTAGTTGATCTCCTTTTAGATGAAGTAGTTTTATTTTTTCTTAACCATAAATGTTTTCAATCCTTATATTTAGGAGTAGGGCTGTAAGAAGAAATGAAGATGCTCCATCTTTAGGGAAGTTGGTTATCGTGCTTCTATATATATATAAATTAAAACTGGTAGACTTCTTAAACAGTGGGAAGAGAATTCAGAATTCAGCACACAGTGAGTAGCACTTTTTCCAAAAGCAGTGGAAAAGCTGAGGGCACCAGAGGAACTCCTGGGAAAAGCAGAGAGCTGTGAGTGAGCAGTTAGTGTTGAACGAAGTTGGTCTGTAGAGATCCTTCCTCACAGGTTTTTCAGTTATTGTCACCTTACACAAAAAGCTGAGCAGGGCATCCATTCTCCACGATGAGCTACACTCTTGGCTCATCATACAGATTCTAATGCAGCTTTTACAAGTGAAAGTAACTTATCTGAGTATGGATAGTCCTGTCAGCCTTTGGATACAGCAGAAACAAAGCAGAGTCTGATTTGGGTGCTTTGGCAGCTTTTGTTTCAGCAGTGTGAGTTGAGCTGTGGTGTCACCTGGCCCTTTCATCCCTCACCCCTTCTCCTGAAGTTGTGGGTTAGGTTTGATCACCTGAGATCTCACTCAGAACCCAGCAAATTCTTGCTGAGCAGTTAAATCCTGCAGTTGTTTTCTTCTTTCCCCAAAGTGACATCAACAAACAGATTTCCCCCTTTTCTCTGCTGTGTGGCCTCTTGGTGTGATCTGTAATTAGGGATGGCAGCTCCCAAGACTGCTTTAATTACCATGGAATCCTCGAATGGTTTGGGCAGGAAGGAACCTTTAGGATCATTTTCTTCCACCTCCTGCCATGGGCAGGGACACTTTCCACTGTCCCAAGGTTGCTCCAAGTCCTATCCAACCTGGCCATGGGTTCTTCCAGGGATCCAGGGGCAGCCACAGCTGCTCTGGGCACCCTGTGCCAGGGCCTCAGCACCCTCCCAGGGAGGAATTTCTCCCCAATATCCCATCTAAATCTACCCTCCTTCTGTTTAAAGCCACCCCCCCCCACTATCGCCGTGTCCTTGTCAAAAGTCCCTCTCCAGCTTTCCTGAGGAAGAAAGGCATCATTTTCAGGGCTTTTGAAAAAAATGCCAGGTCTTAAACATGTTTGGAATTACCAAAGGCATTCAGAAGACACTTTCAATTGCAGTTCTCTTATGCCAGTGGTAAAATAATCTCAGTCTCCATAAACCTAGGAGTCCTGAATGAGCAGCAGCTCCATTTTTCTCTTGTCCCATTGTGTGAGGTCTGGAAAACAGTTCTACAGTAATGTGTTACCTTGGCTTTAAGGCCACTGGGGAGCACAGGTGGAAGCCTGCTCCAATTCCATGCTCTCCTCTGCCTCAGAACACTGTGTGTCACTGATGTCCCTGCATCCCTCCTGTGCTGGTGACAGGGTTCTGCTGCTGTGTCAGGGCACCTGAGACCTCTGTGATTTCCTTGCCTCCCCCTGCTCCAGAATAAGTAGTTATTTGGAGGATCAGGGCAGCCAGGAGCCCTGCCTCCTCCTCAGCCTTTCAGATAAGTGATAATTCACCAAAATATTGCAAATATGTTATTCTGGAGAGAGCCATACTTTCTCACTGGGACATTGCTGCCCCACACCATAAAAACTTATCGGAGGGGAGTGAAAACTGGCAGAGCAGTGATGGTCAGGAGTGGTGTCTGTGCCCTCCACATCACACAGACTGGCACTGTCCCACCAGGAAGCACCTCTTGCCTGGCCTGGGTTAATTCCACTGGCACTGTTTTACCCCAGCATGTTTTCTCTGGAGATCTGCTGCCCTGCTGTGCTGCTTACGTGGAGGAAGCAAAGGTCAGCTCTGCTTTTTGCATTAAAGCAGGAACCGTGCAGGAGGGGAGCCGAGGGTGGCCGTGCCCTCTAGGATTTGGAAGGGACCATGCTGAAAAACCTTGATGGTATTTGTTTTGAAACAGTTTCTGCAATGGAGAACAGCTGCTCTTCCAAGGGAAACAACGAGAGGATCTGGAGCTTTTGGAGAGTGCAGTGAAACGCCCAGCAGAGGCCTGGGGCTCCACCGGGTATTTCTGGAGGTCGATGTCCCCGACATGCAGAAATCTTGAGCACAGGGTTATTTTGGGTCCTTGCTAAAACACAGCCTCAGTGATTTTTTTTTTTTATTATTTATTTTTGGATTTTAGTCTGTCATGCATGAAAAGACTTGCTCTTATGGCAGGTCCCATTACCAGAACACTCGCTTAAGAAAATTATCAAATTTGGATTATAAGGCACTTGAACTTTTTAAATTTATATAAGTATATTGACATTTGAAATCCCATCACTCTGATATAGTTCTGAAGTAATGAGCTGTAAAATGCCATTTTAACACAAAAATACACACTTTGAGATTCTATTCTTGTGCAGACAAATGTTCCAAAATAATTCATAATGGATTATTTTTGCAATGAAAGTAACAGTGGGCAATTTTAAAATATGCACTAAAGTTCTTACTTACAAATTGATCTGGCAACAATGAAGAATTAGTGTTTCTACCAGGACTTCACTAAGATGATTAATTATATATGATTAATACCTTTATGGATAATTAGTAACACTGGAAGCAAGTTTTATAAGTTCTGTTTCGGTCTCTTGGTATTTGGACAAAAAAATTTCAATTGAAAATAAACCTACAATAAACTGGCAGGGAAATTTTCTTTTAGAAGAGAGCAATTCGTGTGAAAACTGTGTGGAAAATGTTTTCTTTTTGCTGAAACCTTGTTGAACAGCCCAGAGTTGTAGAGGTGAATGAAACTAAAACAAACACTCATTTTAAAGAGCTCTGCCAGTAAATAACTTACAAAACACCAAAGGTTTCCAAAAGAGTTTAATAAATAATGAGGTTCTTTCTGTACTGTATAAACTATAAATATACCATGCAGTCCTTTATAACTTAAAATAATTTACAGGCTGAGGTAGGGGGGTCGGAGGGCGCGGGCTCAGGGCCTGGCTGCCTTCCTGCTGAGCACGCAGACGCAGGCGGTGTCGATGCGGATGAACCTCCAGGCCGCCTGCTTGCCCTCCATGGTCAGGGCCTTGACGAAGGTGTGGGTGGTGGTGCAGTACGAGTTCCAGTGCTTGGCGTCGATGCCGCGGCACCCGCCCGACACCGGCTTGGGGTCCCTGCACTTGGTCTCAAAAAAGTACTGCTTAAAGACGTTGTTGTTGATGTTGACCTCGCCCAGCACCGTCACCTCCTTGCCCTTGATGTCGGTGGCCGTGGTTTTGTCCCCGACCCACATGCTGACGCTGTCGCACACCGAGAACTCCCCGCGGTGCAGCACGGGGTGCGTGCTCCTCCTGCTCCTGGCAGTCCTGTTGAGAGCCCCCGCGCCGCTGAGAAATCCCAAATTCCGGCCCTGCCCGGCCACCGGCAGGGGCTCCGTGCTGAACAGCACCCGGGGAGACCGGAAACGCCGCTTCCGAAAGATTTTGGGGTCCACGGTGATGTTCAGAGCTTCTCTCCTGCCGAGGCTCCACGTGGCGTGGCCGGGGGATGTCTGCGGAGCCTCCTGGGCAATGTGGTGTGGGTCGCTCCAGGAACTGAGCAGAGAGTGTTCAGCAGGGTACTCCAGTGGAGCATTGTCCTCTGACTTGGGAGCTGCCTGTGTGCCGATCAAAAAAGCTACAGTCAGAGTGTAGAACAGCATGGGCATTACGTTCTGACCTAGAACGAGAGAGAAGGGCACTGTTACTGCAGTCAGAGTGTAGGACAGCATGGGCATGACATTCTGACCTAGAATGAGAGAGAAGGGCACTGTTACTGCAGTCAGAGTGTAGGACAGCATGGGCATGACATTCTGACCTAGAATGAGAGAGAAGGGCACTGTTACTGCAGTCAGAGTGTAGGACAGCATGGGCATGACATTCTGACCTAGAATGAGAGAGAAGGGCACTGTTACTGCGAGCCAGGCGGGCACAAACCGCTGCTGTTCTGGCCATAAATTTATCAGATACCCGGGATCATACGGATTTCATCAGGTATTCATGTGAGTGCCAGATGCTGTTCTTCCGGAAGAGCTCATTCAGACAGCATCAGTGTTCTTAATAAAGCGAGAACATTAGAAGATAATAGCTAGATTATTATTAATTCCTCTGGTATTTGTCGTTAGAGCACTGTTTATGAAGCACTTGTTTGGTGTTATTAATGTGGAGACCATATGGCGACAGCATGTTCCCAGGAGTCAGATCTCTAGTGAGTTTTGCAGCAACCTTTTTGGCCAGGGCTGATCTCTTGGCTGCACAGGAGTGAAAGTAGAAGCAGTCCCTTGGCTATCCATTAAATTTGTCTGCAGAGGTGTCCTTGGGGCTACAGTGGGGGCCACAAGCCACACTCACCTGCCACGTGGCCAGGCCCCACTGCTGGCTAGCTCAGCAGCCTCCAGCAGCTGCCAGCTCCCTCAGCTGCCCTTTCAGGACACACCACATCACTTAGGTGAGTTAGGGCAATAAAGCCCAGGCTCCTTCCTCAAAGAGCTCAGGTATCTGTGTCACAAGGGCAGATGGGATTTTTCCACATTCAAGGGCAAATATGGGAGCACTGTGGATAGCAAACTACCTCTGCCTACATACAGCACAGCCACAGCCATTGTGGTCAAAATACTAGAAATTCTGGACAGGGAAACACCTGGGGTTTTTTTCAGAATGCCACAAGCCAGAACTCCCCAAAAGTCCCTGCAGAGCAGATGCAGTGCCAGTGCTGGTCCTCCTTCAATCCAGAGGACAGGCACATCTGTTTGGGTGTGGAAAAGTGCAAGCCAAATGTCTAAACCTTTGCTAAGACCCATTTCATGCTGGAAGAGCAGCAGCAGCAATACCTCGTTGGGCAACTACCATGTGCTGACTAATTCAGCCACATGTTGGGAATGAGAGACATTCAAAAATGCTCTGGAATTGCAGTGAAGGGCAGACATTGTATTTCCTCTGTAAAGACTTAATAAGCAGAGACAGGGTATAAACAGAAAAGCCCGGGTGAGGCTCCTCCCCGTCTCTTTGCCTTGTTTTCCTGACATGTCTCAGCTGGCCCTGAGCTCTGCCGTGCCTGGCCAGCAGGCAGGGAGCCCCAAAGCCACTGGACAAACAGGGTTTTGTACCAGAGGAATCGGGCTCTGCAGTTCCACTGTGATTTCCCAGAATTTCTCTGTGTTTTTTCTGGGTGTGGGTCAATTATAGTTGCAGTTCCCCCTCTCTGTGGAGCTTTCTCAGATTAGAATCCCAAGCAGCACTAAAGAACTCGACCAGGGTGCTCTGCCAGAGCGTAATCCTGTGGAAAATGCAGAACAACCCTAAGATGTCCCACAGGATCTCGTGTGTCTTATCTCAGACAGGAGCTGAAATGACATAAACAGCAGGGTTTGTGCAGGGCTGAGCAAACACTCAGGGACCAGCAGGAGATGCCAAGTGAAGGTGGTGACTGTGGAGGGTGGAGAAGCAGAGCCTGCGTGGAGGGAAGGAAGGGAGAGAAAGGCCAAAAGCCGTGTGAGCACTTGTCTGTGCAACTGTTGGGCTGGAGGCATTGAGGACAAAATGATGACAAGTCAAATGTTTGTCACAGAGCAAATCCTTACTGTTCCAAAGGCACTGTAATTTGTTTAAAGCAAGGCTGAGGGTTGCTGCTTTCCCACGTGCTGCTCGTGCTGGAGCACTCGTCATCCTCTGTATAAGGAAACAGAGCTGGGTGTAGCTTGGAGCTTGGCTGTGCACCCTCCAGAGAGTAACCCCTTGTTCCACAACCAAACTAAAGTCAGATGCTTCATTACATCTCTCAAGAGTCAGCTTTCCCGACAGAAATGTTAATGGAAAAGGTTTGCAGAATAAAATCCAGGCACAATTATGCCAATAGCAGCCTCAGTGTATTGTGTTTATGCATAAACCCCTTTTTTATTATTTCCTTCTATAGGAAAGAGATGCTGCAATGTCAGCAAAGAGCTGGTTCTGGTTTTGTGCTATACAAGATTTGCTGCTTTAAAATGCAGCTACATTAACCTCCCTTCTCTGGGTTTCTTGTGATGCCTGTGCTGAGATTTTTGATTTAAGGCCATTAACACAAAAGCAGAAAGACCTTGCTTGCTTGCCTTTTTTCTTTAATGGCCTTGTATTTCCTCTCCTTGTGCTACATCATTATGTGGAATGTGGCCCAAACACAGACAGAACATATTTGGGATACATGGTAACTTTTCTGATAATTCAAAATGTAGTATTTTTTATCAATTAATGAGTTACTGGAGAATAGAAAGTGACACACTAAAAAAGTGAACTCAACTTGATGACAACACAGGCAAGAAAAGTTAACATTAAAAAATAGGTGTGCCTTGGGCTTGTGAGGGTTGTGAACCCTTTTGCTGGCACACAGAGGTATTTTTCAGGCCATTTTGGGGAGTTTGGGGTGTCCCTGCCCATGGCAGGGGGTTGGAACAGAATGAGCTTTAAGGTCTCTTCCAACCCAAACCATTTTGGGATTCTATGATTCTCTCTCCAAACTTTGTCACATTATTAGTTATTAGAGCCTCAGATGGTGCTTTCTGGAGATGCTCACAGGGGATCTGGACTTGCAGGGGATGTGCAGCTGCCAGTTCCAGTGCTGGGGGTCCATGGGTGTCTGAGGGGAACACTGGGCACAAAGGTTATCACAGGCACTGTAATGCCAAAATTACACCACCCGTACTAACCCCACTTCCGTGCTGGGGAAGTGTCATTGACCCTTCCTCTGGAGCAGCTGCTGTGTGAGCCTGGCCACGGGTGACTCCAGGCTGCTGTGGCAGTGACTGCTGCCTTACCTCTGAGTGGACTGCACGAAGAACTGCTCCCCCAGCAAGGTCCTTATTTCATCCAGAGCTGAGCCGGGCTGGGCTGCACCTTGCCATGGGGCCCTGCTGCTCCTGCCAGCTGCGTGTGCCGTGGGTCACTAGGGCAGAAGGGTTTGTGTCAGTAATCAGCCAGAAAGTCAGTGTTCTCAGTGCCATTCCCCCCTTGGCAGCAGGAGCACAGGGACAAACCCCCTTGGCTTTCTGAGCCGTGCCTTTTCCCTGTCCCAGCATCCAGTCCAAAGCAGTTCCAGACTTTGCAGAGCAGCACATTTGTAAGACAGGGCTGCCTTTGCTCAGCAGCTTTACTAGTCTGTGATTATTGATCCACTGCTTCCCACTCCTCTCAGACACCTTCCAGGCTCAGCAAACCCAGGAGTGGGGCAGCAATAGCTGATGGCCCTGCACAGCAGCCAGGCACAAACCAGGGCTCACAGCCCCAACATCTGTTCTGAGAAGCAAATCTGGTTACAATTAAATTCAGGAGGAGAATCGCAGATTGCCCTTTATTGGCAGACAATTATCTGATTGTGGCTGATATTTGAGAAGAATTGAAGATACAAAACACAGGCACATAAAAGCAAATACTTAGGTGTTTGTTGTGTTGCTGCTGTAAAGGCAGCAATGTCTCCAGTCTTAATCACTACCTTGTGAATGGTCATATAGACCCCAGCTAAAGGAAAAAATTATTTTCTTCACCAATAAAATCCAGCACACTGACACCTTCTGAGCAAAACACATGTTCTGATTGTAAATTCATGGCACTGAAAGGGATAGAAGCAGTATTTTATTAATCTTATTATTCAATAGTTATCCGCTCCATTTCATAAGGGAACCAGGGGTTGTATAAGGTAAATAGGGGTTGGATAAGGTACTCCTGTACTGCAAAAATCCTGCTGCATCAGGATGAAGTTCATTTGCTAAGGAGAACAAGTTGCTAACCAAAGCAGGAACTGGACTCACTTTCCACCTGCACAGTCTGTCAGTAGGAGCACTGCCTGCCAGCAAAGGCAGCCACTGAGTTTGGCTCTTACAACACCCAGGTACAAGTTATTTGATGCTTAAACCCCCAGCTGAAACCTTCCCAGCCTGTTTCCATCAGTGCAGGGCGCAGGAGTCACCCTGTTACGTGCACAGTGGTTTGGCCACCCTGCCCTGCTCTGGGGCCGTGGCTCAGGCTCCCCCTGGGTGATGCAGGGTTTGGGAGCTGAGCTGGTTGCACTCATATCAGCGTGTCAGAAAGGTCACACAGAGTTCCAGAATCCAGAGCTTCATGCTACAGATGGAGTATGCTGTGTTTGTGCAGGAATGTACCAGTGAAGTAATAACCCTTTCAGTGAACTCTGGAGAGTTGAGTACCAGTAATGATAGAGCTATAATGTGCTGGCCACTGCCAAAAATAATCCAACAACTTTTCCAACTGTTCTGCCACCCTAAGAAAACACTGTTTCAGTTCCAACTGGCTGGTTTTTAACCACAAAAGCATTTATTTTCAGCAGGACTTTTTTTAAAAGTTCTTTTACTGTCTTTTTCCCGGATTCCTGGCTGTGGTGGAATCCAGTAAATGATGCAGTGTTATTCAGCATCCATAGACTATTCCTCTGTTCTACCACTCCCAGACATTCATAAAATCTTCTACTGAAGTGAGTCTTTCTTCAGGATTTACCTGTACACAAGATGACAGACCTGGTGGGTAAAAAAAAAATCTCACTTCAATCTTATTTCTTAGTCTTAGCACATACAGAGTAGAATTAAAGAGTCCCAGACCTGTTTGGGCACAGGGTGCCCAGAGCAGCTGTGGCTGCCCCTGGATCCCTGGAAGTGTCCCAGGCCAGGCTGGACAGGGCTTGGGGCACCCTGGGATAGTGGAAGGTGTCCCTGCCCATGGCAGAGGGTGGAACTGGGTGAGCTTTGAGGTCCCTTCCAGCCCAAACAATTCTGGGATTCCACAATTCCATAATTCTGGATAGTGGGGAAATGGGTCACATCAAAAAGCAAATGGTTCTGTGTCTTGAAAAGCTCTTTGCTTGCAGGACCTCTAATATATAAATATATTATATATATAAACAAAATATATATAGAGAATTCCCCTTTTGTTAAAGTTACCCACAGAATCCAAGGAAAAATGGTCAAACGGGGAACGTTGCCTGGAAATTTATTAGGAATGAAAATTTAATAAATTTACTAAATTAATTGCTTCCAATAAGAACAGCAGTCAGTGCAGCCTTCTCACTGCACATTGACCAGATGCCATTAAAGCAGCTCCTACACAGAGAAAAGATAAATTAATGCTCATTTGTCTCTGTCAAACACAGCAAGTAAATTATTTTCTAAATAAAAACAAACATATTCAATAAACATAAGCATAGAATGTTGTAATCTAAGGCAGGATACAATTTGGAATGTTGTTTTCGTTGTTTTTTGTCATTCTTGAAGTTGTTGGCATATTTTAGGGATGTGCAAAAAATAAACAGAACTGCTTGGCTGTCAGTGCAGCAAATGGGATCGTGGAGGTCACCAAAATAAGCAACCAGTAGTGAATTAGTTTTGTCTCATTGCTTCTGGTAGTGAGAGAGAAACGAGGAAGGCAGCTGCTGAAGTTGCTGGTAAAGAGAAGGTGCCTCTGGCACATCTCTCATGGAAACATTTTTACAGGTATACAAGTTATATGAATTAAAATTTAGCAGTAGCAACTCAGGGAAAAGATTTCTGAGCCCTGGGAGGCCTTAAAGGGAATCCTGAAGCCATTATGACTAAGAGCAGTGTCAGAGGCACAGCTTTGCCTTGATCTTTGCTGATGAGCAAGAAAATGGGAATCTCTAATGGACCCAACATTTCATTCCTCCATTATATCTGCAGTGACTCAGCCTGTAAATAAGAGGTTTATGAATGCTGGAGAGCCAGCTGGAAGCTACCTGTGTCTCATACACTTCCTTTTTTTTTTTTCTTTTTTCCAAATGCCTCCAGCACTGAAATGTTCCTTTGAGGATTTCTAGGGAGAGCAGTAGACTGAAAAAAATCCTGCCCTGCAGCAGGGAGCATCATCATGTCACTGTGATCCTCCTCGTCATCAGGATGTGCACCCAGCATCTGCCTCCAGAGCTCTGACTCAGCCTGGGCCCAGGTAAAGATAATAACAGGGATGGTTCACAGCCCACTGAGCCCCTGGGAATTTGGGGTGCTTAAGGGGGAATTGCACCATGAGTCTCAACCCATCCCTGCAGGTGCTCAAGGCCAGGTTGGATAGGCTTGGAGCAACCTGGGCTAGGGGAATATTCCTGCCTGTGGCAGGGGGTGCAGTCAGATGATCCTTGAGGTCCCTTCCAACCTGAACCATGCTATGATTTTGTAGGGTGGGGATACCCCAAATCCAAAGGCAGTGAGGCTTTGGAAAACACTTCTTAAGGTTTATTCTATATTTATTGGGGTATAAGGAATGGAAGTGGCTTATTTGCAAGGGCCTAATTTTATCCCTTCTTTCATCCTGAACCAGTTCATCATTATTTCACCTGCTGGTGTCTCTGTAGAGAAGTCCAAAGAGAGGAAAAGAAGTGTCTTTCCCATCACCTTCATTGACACCCCATTCCCTCAGAGCATTTGGTGCTGAGTGAGGCCATCTGCTGGGAGAGATCCAGCCTGGAGCCACAGCTGGAGGTTTCTGACAGAAGGTGACAGGTCTGGTGACACGGGACAGGCACAGCTCACCTTTAGAAGCCTCACTTTAAAACTCCTGAGTGGTAAAACAAAATCAAAACTTCTAAGAATATAATAGTTTGTTTTGCTTCTCAAATTTGTTTTACAGTGTTTGGCATCGTGATACTCTGGCCTGTAGAACACGCTCATGGGAATTCAGAGGCATCAACAGTCATCTAAAATGTGATTCCTTTGGGAGAAACCCCATGATCTTAGGTCAGGGTGGCCATACCAGTGAAGGCTTGTGACAGGATGCAGCCCTTGCTGTGACAGATTGGCTGTTAGTGAGTGTTAAACATGCACTGAGCCACCCTGACAGAGCAGAAAGCTTTATCCTGCTGCAGATAACAAAACCAAACTGACAGTTATTAAATAAAAGATAAAGAAATTGTCTCTGTCAAGATAAAAGTATTTTTAAATAAAGTGAAGGGAAACACATCACTTACAAAACTAGTGACAAATCTGAAAATAAATGACAGAAAACAGCTTTTGGAGGAGCATGTGAATCTGATTCTCCTGAAGTCAATGACCTCAATGGCATAAAGCTGGTAAATTAAATGAGCTAGAAATAAAGGTCCTGGCTAGGAGTAAGTTATAGGAACATACCAGGGTTGTATATCATCCCTATATTATTATCCAGAAAGCAAATCCTAAAATCAGTGATTGACATGTGATGATTGCTTTGGAACTTTCCATATCGCCTTGGAGCTGAATATATATATTTTACAGGACTCCAGGGTTTCATATATCCTAATTCATAGGCACCAAGGAGTGACTAAAGATCTCAGGCACTAACTGACAGGAAAACTACTGCAGGATAAATGGGACAAATCCATCCATATAAAGTTGGATGCCTCCATCCTACCCAGCTGGCAGCCAGCATGGGATTGCTGCTCCCTACAATTCCTGTCCAAACACAGCAGGACTCATTCCCTATTGCTGCTTAAAACAGTGAGTCCAAAGACCTTCCTGAGGCTGGAGCATGGCTTACCCTTCTCCCCTCTACACCCTTCCCAAATGGATTTAAATTTGGGAATAGTTGGCTTGCTATATTTGGCCCCAAGGTTTCCAATACAAAATTACCAGGAATGAAAGAACTGGAATTTCAGACTTCACAACACTACCAAAATCAAACTGGAATTCAGCTGGGAACAGAAAGTATGAGGGCAGTCAGACTGTGATGTTACATCCCCTCTTACAGCCAAGAGCAGTTAAGGCAGAAAAATACAATATCTTTAGGGCCAGTAAACCTTTCCAACTAGTGATCTTATTCCAGCTATTCAGAAGGGAATATAAATCCTGATTATTTTCCAAACCCTGATTAATAAGAACCAGCTGAATCCCAGCAGCAATGCTAGCATTTCATTTTTATTCAGGCTCGTAATTTTCATTTATATTCTCCTTTTTCACTTTTCTGCAACTGTATTAACAAACTGGAACACGGCAATTTTCAGCAATTGCACGTGTTGTAGTGTAAGCATCAATGTAGTGATTCCAAAAGTGAGGTAGAAAACAAAAATGAGCTGGGATGTCATGATCACATTCCCAGAGGTAGACTCCATCATCTTCAGTATTTCTCTGGATCATGAATTTGGAAAAGAACATTATGTAAGGACTGGAGCAGCCATAAATTATGGCCATGACTTTTCAGACTTTCCCGTTCTATTAATTATTTACATCCAAAAGGAATTTTATCTTCTACAAATCTTCCAGAGTGTTTATAACTATTTTCAATGACTCAAGATATTTTAATAGGGCAGGAATTCTGAGAAGTTCCAAAGGGAAGCTGAAGGGTGTCTGTGCTTGGCAAGTCAGAGTACAGAAGGATGCAGCAAAGGATAGAGTTGAGAGAACTTTAAAATCTCTGTTCTGCTGAACTGAGGGCCTGGCTGCACCTGATAAAAAGTTCTGTAGCCAGAGCAATTCAAGCTGATGTGCTGGTTTTTTTGGTTTTTTTCCATTAAAAAAACACTTAAGGACATAGACAAAAATCTACAAAATTAAATCTTATGACATGGAGGTGCTCTTGTGTTCACTCAGAGTGCTGAGATAGGGAAGAAACAGTCAATACTGGAATGGAATATTGCTTTGCTTGTGTAGGATTTTTCCATCCAGAAATGTCGAGTGGTTTTACAAACACTTAATAAAATGATCCTCCCCACTCGCTTATGGTCAGTAGAATTTACTTCTGTAGCATGTGAAGAACCCAAAGAATAACACAGGATTCCTGCCAAGCAGTAGCAATGTTCCTCTTCTCCACTGCCCACCTCCTTTTGTTAGTTTTTTTTTTTAATTTCTAGGATATTCTTTCCCATTTTTAAATCTATTTTATTTTCATGAGACCTACAGAATTCAATTGCCTTCTTAGGGATTGAATTCCCTCTCTTATGATACACTTTACATTACAATGGGAAAATCATGACAAAAACCCCTAAAATGGCACCTTTAGAAATCAAATTCCATATTTTTATTGCAGCTGGAAATGGGTATTGATCCCAGAGCAGTCACAGTCATTCTTATAATAACTCACAAGGCACAGGTTTTGAACTATAGAAAAATGTTAATGTTTTTCCTTAAACCAGCATACCCCAAGGTGAATTTTGTGTACAAAAAAACTCAGTCACTGGGTTGTTGCTCATTAGCTGTTTGATTTCTGTATTCTTTGACATATCCTGTACATTTGAGAAGTATATTGCCATATTTTCTGCACAACTGAACGTAAGCTCTGCGTCCTGCTGTCCATGAGGTGACCTTCAAGATTTGGGCAGATATTTGTCTATCTGCTCATTTCAAAGCCTGAGTTTTTTCTGCAGATTGTAAAGATGTGGTAATGCTCAAAGCCTTGTACTCCACCTGCCTTTCCCATTTGAAACTGAGTTCAAAACAATTTCTTTAGAGTTCCTAAGCAGTCCACTACAGAGATGTGAAATACAGTGGGTTTTAAACTGAGCAGATGTAAATAAGTAGTGGTATAGTAATATATTACAGCATTAAAAAATATATTAAGTAACAGTGTTAAATCTAAACTAAGCAAATACTTTAGTTGGGTGCAAGAAAAACTTTCAGCTTTGAAGTTTTTTTGCTACTTGCTGGTGGCTTAAAAATTTAGTTACCAAAGAGGTGGAAAAAAGGGTTTTCTTTCCCTGCACAGCAGGAACCTTTTAGATGTGGTGTAGTTTTGAAATGAGAGGGTAAAAACCTCCTAAGAAACAGGGTAGAGATTTCCACAAAAAATCTGGAAACACCACCAAATAAAACAAAGTAAACCACAGAAACACTGAGTTATCAGATTGCAGTGTCATCTTGTAATGTTCTCTGCAAGCACAAGTAGTTCTTGCAGGAGAAATAGGAGTCTCCTGTCAACTAGGGTAGTTTACCAAGAAAAACATGAGATTTTTACAATTGCTTAGACCTTTCAGATATTCCTTCTAATGTCATGGCTCATCTGAGCACAATCAGAAGAAGGAAACAAGCAAAGGGGGTTTCACCTTGCAGCTCCTGCACTCCAGACAACAGTGCTGCATCATTTTCCATGAAGAGACAGGGCTGGTTTGTAAACTCTGCTGCTGCTGGAATTTTTACCCCTGGGCTTTCATACTTTGTATGTCTGTATTCAGCACTTACTGAGGATTAAAGCCTGCTTGCTGTGGAAGTGTGTTGACACCATGCAAAATGCTCCATACCTACATTTTTCCCCTGTATGTTTTTCTGAGCTCAGCCTGGGAGATCATCTTGATTACTTGGCAGCAGAGTAAACCACTGCAAAGCACAAGTGTTCAGGATGTTTGGGAAACTGATCCTGTTTCTTCACATGCTTTTATTTGCCTTATTGTCCTTATTTGTTCATTGTATTTTAGTGTCTGCATGCCTCAAGTGGTACAAAAACAAGAGTGGTTTTGCCAGTGTTTGTAATCCATGTGAGTACCAGCTCCTTCTCTCTTTACCAAAACCCTTTTCTGCACCTTTCCTTATGGAGTGGATGGATTAAAAAGCAGCAGGAGAGTGAGACAGCCATCCCTAAAAATCTATTCTCTGGCTCTCTCACTCCTGCCCCTGGTCATGCCTATGTGTTGACATCCTCTGTTTTGTTTCCTCTCCAGCTCCAAGTGCTGCTCCACGTGCTTTCTGACTCCTTTATCTGCAAGGCTCCTGCCTTCTCCTGTCACACATTGAGTCCAGCTGCCTCAGAGCTGCTGCCCCACACAGTCTTCTGTGCAGCACACGTGAGACCTCTTCAGCATCTTGGCTTTCATCTGCTGTGGAAGGTATTTACTCCTTGCTGTGTGATTGTTTTAACTCATTGCTGCATTAGCTCACAATGCCAGAGAAGTGCTGGTAACTCTACAGAGGGGTGGTAACAAAATGTGATGGATTCTGTACATTAGCAACAAAATATATATTCAGAGAAACTAATGCAAGTAGTGTTTCCTTGCACTGAGTTAGCACAGAGATCGATTTAGGTGTTACTTCATTCCTATGCTCTGAGAATCTCAGCTCTCCTTCAGCTGCCACCCCAACACCAAACCTGAGGCCAAAGAAGCACAGCCCAAACTTCAGCACCCTCAGCATCCCGAGTGTGTCAGGCAGCTGCTGCACAACAAATCTGCTCATGCTCCCAGAGAGCAGAGACAGTTTGAACTGGGGCCATATTTCAGCTGGACCTTGTGGGCTGCTGGGCACAGACCCAGCCAGCAGTGGGGAGTAGGAGTTTTCCATCTTTGTATTATGTCAGAGTCTGAGGGGAGGCAGCTGCTGTGGATGTTTCAAGATAGGAGGTTTTTATTCCCTGCTCAGCCATTTAAGGTGAAATGAAATTTAAGGTGACATTTCAATGTGGGAAGAGGTTTGTTTGTCTGGATCTTGAACCTCTGGAGCCTGACAGCTCTGGAATATCCTCACCTCACACAAAGCTTGAAGGGTGTAACATGCAGAGAAGTGAATGATGCAGCATGCAGGACGTCCTCCCTTGCTGGGAGCCTGCAGCTGTCTCTGGAATAAATGTCTTTGAACAGCTCTCCTGGCCACACAGACCCTCTCTGCAAAAGGACAGCTCCACAGAAGAGTGTCTGTAAAGGAAAGACCAGATCCTCTCCTGTCTTGTGGGAATCCTTCAAGCACAGAACAGAGAGCAAAGAAGTTTAACTGAAGTTCAGCAACCTTTGCTTAAGAACAGGAAACAGGGAGTTGGACTGACCTGGCAGTCTCAGCAGCTCTTATAAATATGTGTTTGGCAACTCACTTGTTTGAGGAGGATTTGAAGGGTCTTTACATTTTCTGGCATCATCTGGTGGTTGAAAGCATTTTTGCTTCAGTACAAATGAGAATGGGAAAGATGCCTCTTTTTCCTTTAAACCATGCCCTTGAGTGTTTCTACCACATTTTCCAGAACTCTCTTTGGCCCTGCTCTGAGTCTGAACAGCTCTGAATCCCTGAATTGCAACACAATGCTATCACTGATAGCAATGGATATCTTTGGACTACTCACACTTCAGCTTTCTGTGGGTCTCACTGGCTTCCCTGTTATGTAGACTTGGAAATTAAGGAATTCCTATAGAAGTAAGCCAGCATTAGAAGATTACTGCTCCTGGTAAACATATAAAAAATACGTTTACCAGCATATTATTTTCCTTGCTACCTTTTATTATATTAGATATAAACTTTTTTTTTTCCCATTTCCACAGTGAGAACAATCAGTGGATTGAATGTGGGAACTCTTGGACTGGGAGGACTAAACTGCTGTAATGAGTTTCCTCAACCTACCAAAACAGTCTTGCAGAAGCTGATTAAACAAAACTGTCTCTTAGTGCTGTGTCACAACCTTAGAGAAAATAGGGGGAAGGAGTGAGGGCAGGGGCTTCTGAAACCTGTGGAGTGGTACCTTGATATAGCAAGGAGAAGCTACAGAACTAAAAGCTTTGTAAATAAAATGTCAAGGCTGCACGTGGTAAGTGAAATACAGCTTGAAGTTCACAGGATCATTAAGGCTGGGAAGAACCTTTAAGGTCATTAACACAGCACTGTCATGTCCACCACTAAACCATGTCTCCAAGCATCACATCTGCATGTTTTTTGAACATTTCCAGGTATTCCACTCTACCAGTGCCCTGGGCAGCCTGTGGCAATGCCTTCAGTGAAGAAATTTTCACTAGTATCCAATCTTCCCCTGGCCCAGCCTGAGGCCATTCCCTCTCTTCCTGTCCCTGTTCCCTGGAGCACAGCCCGACCCCCCCAGCTGTCCCCTCCTGTCAGGAGCTGTGCAGAGCCAGGAATTCCCCCTGAGCCTCCTTTGCTCCAGGCTGAGCCCCTTTCCCAGCTCCCCCAGCCCCTCCTGGTGCTCCAGACCCTTCCCCAGCTCCACTCCCTTCCCTGGACACGCTCCACTCACATCATGCTTCTTCCAGTTTAATAAGGAAAAAATGCTGCAGAAAAATGCAGGTGTGCTCCTGACAGGACAAGATGTTGGGAGCCTTTGGTTGGCAGGGACACCTTCCACCATCCCAGGCTGCTCCAAGCCCCATCCAGCCTGGCCTTGGACGCTGCCAGGGATCCAGGGGCAGCCACAGCTGCTCTGGGCACCCTGTGCCAGGGCCTGCCCACCCTTCCAAGGAACAATTCCTTCCCAATATCCCATCCATCCCTGCCCTCTTGCAGTGGAAACCATTCCCTGTGTTCTGGCACTCTAGGCTGTCCAAAGAAAGGTCTCCCTGGAGCCTTCTCTTTTCCAGGCTGAGCATTCCCAGCTCTCCCAGCCTTTCCTTGTAGGAGATGATGTTGATCCCACTACAAAATGGAGCCTGTTATTCGAACCAGTGTGGATAAAAAGTCATGGCCTGCATGGAAGAGAGCTATCTTTGTGCAAGCTTTGATGTTAAAAAATAGTAACTTGAACTCACAGATGTACTGATTACCCTGCTAAAAGAAGACATGGAATCTCTTCTCAGAATTACAGCATTTTAATTAGAAGAATGTGAGCAAAGCCTTAATCTTGTTAGTAGGGATAGATACGGATGAGGCAGAAACAAAATCCACAGCAACATAGTCCAAACACAAAAAGCTGTCTTGGAGGTTGGTAACAGCAGCAGAACTGCTCCCTGCCACTGCTTTTCCTGCAAGACTAAGCTTGACACTGACTAAGTTGGAAGAAATAGCTCTTCTGCCTTGTAGCACTAAGCTACATCACACCCAGCTGTTTGAAAAAAAAATAGCTGAAATGTGGGAAAGGTACTTCAAATTTACAAAGCAAATCCACAGATACTTGATTATTCTCTTTTAAGTTCTTTTGAGCCCTTCTAAATTCTTGTGACATTCAAGGATCAATAAGAATCTCATCTGTAGCTGATTCTGACAGATGTTAATCTTTGCCTTGGCTTTGCAGTCTGCTTGAAATAGTACTTGTTCCTTCATGTCAGGCCTCTGGCAGTGCTTACAGAGCCAGGATTACAGTCTCCAGTCAATCCCATTTGTACTGTCATTAACTTTCTAAACTGTTCCCCATAGCTGGCAACCTTTCCATGCTTGGAGATCTGCTTAGTGGGAAGCTGGGACAGTGATGGGTTTTGCCTGTCTGGAATCATTGTGCCTTTAATTGAGATTTGTTTAATTTTGTCATTAAGTCCATTTACATTGTAGGCATTTCAGGACCATGATTACACACTGTGACTGTACCCTGGCTGTGTTTTGTGCCATTTACCTATTAAAGAAAGAGAAAAAAGCTCTGTGTTTACTTAAGATTTTTACAAGTAGCCTTTGTTTTATTTCTTCCATTAACTTATTTAATAAATTAATCTAAATTTTGGATTGGAAAAATTTGCTCATCTGCAGATTTTGTGCTGTATTTCTAAGAAAGTGATTAAATTTATTTGGCAAAATACAGGTGAGGATTCAGTACCTGCTTGTCTGGAAGGAATTGTCAGAACTCATAAACATGGTTGATTCCAAATTAGGGACAAATCTCAATCAGAAAGCAACAGGAATGAGAACATTTCTCCTGCAAACAAGGACTTTATGGTGAACAGAAATCCTTGGGTGTCCCTCAGCCACAGAGGTGTGGGAGGGCTTGGAGCAGCCTGGTCCAGTGAAAAGTGTCCCTGCCCATGGCAGAGGTGAAATGAGAGGAGCTTTAAGGTCCCTTCCAGCTCAGACCAGTGTGAGATCTGTAATTCCATGATTCTCTGACAGGTCAGGTGCTGGTTTTTGGTTTTTTTCATCCAGGACTCCAACAGTCAGGGTTGCAGGTGACTTTCCTTCTCCCAGAATGTGAGTCAGGGGTGAGCAAAGCTGTGTGAGTTACAACACGAGCTCAATAGTGATCACTCCAGCAGCTGGGGAAGCCAAAGTCTTGCTTCTTAATAGGAGAAAAGAAAGCTGATTAATCAGCTGAGTCATCCTGCTCTGCCTCAGTGCTGGTATGAGTGGCATTCCCTATGGATCAGCCTATTCCGAGGGAAAAGCCAAACCATAATCAAGGCTAATTGACTTGAGCTCAATCAAATGTTTCAAAATACCACCCATGAGTTTGACATCAAACAAAAAGCAGGGATATTCCCAGTCAGACAGTTAATTGCTTCCTGAAAACCTATTCTTTGCAATAATTTGAAGATTTTCACCAGTGCTCCCTTTTATTTCATTTTCCTAGGCTTACAGCAGGTTCCAGTGCAATGCACAGATTAACAGACTGGAACAAGACACTTGCTCTCTCACATTTCTTCCTTCTGAATGATGCTGCAGTGCTGCCTTGTCTCTGGGACAGAAAATTTGCAGCCTCCAGGAGTTAAAACAACTTTTTAGACCGTTTTAGAAAGATAAATAATACCAACTTCTTGCAGCTGTTAGTACTAGCACCAAAAATTGCAGTATTTTAGAGTAAAGCCAGTAGGCTTTTTAGTCATTATGTTTGGAGAATTAATCCCAAAAGGATATTTCTATGGGTTTTGTTTCTTACATCCAGCAGAAATTGTTTCAAAGAGGAGCTGAAACGTCAGACTTTTTACAAGAGTTTGTCTAGTGGAAAATAACGGTGGAGTTGAAACATTTGTCTGGCTCCTGATGTGCCCCAGGTTGTGTGCAGTGATGAAAAATCAGCAGCACATCTGTAAATGAATCATCATTTTCCCTGCACGCACATGGTTGCACAATTTTATCAATTGCTTGCTTTGATGAATGTTTGATATTTGTCATGTGTAGCTATCCCATCCCATTGTAATATCAGAAATTCCAAGCACAATTAACAGCTGAATTTGATGTCACAGTTAATGAGCCACAGTCCTCCTGTGACCCAGGAGCACACAGGGTGAGCCAGCCTTCTGCAGTCACCAGTGATATCAGGACTGCAGTTACAACACCAACATCTGGCTGCAAACCCTGCAGCTGGATTGGACATTTCCTCCCCTGCCTGAGTGTGCACAGCAGGTGGCAGGGCCTCAGGTGAGGCCCAGCATTAGAAAGAATCAATATGGAATCCTGGAATGGTTTGGTTGGAAAGGACCTTGAAGCTCATCCAGCTCCAACCCTGACACCTCCCACTGTCCCAGGCTGCTCCAAGCCCTGTCCAGCCTGGCCTTGGACACTTCCAGGGATCCAGGGAAGCCCCAGCTTCTCCAGGAAATCCATTCCAGCCCCTCCCCATCCTCACAGGGCAGAATTCCTTCCCAATATTCCACCTAAACCTTTCAACCTTTCTTTGGGTTTGGGTTTCACAAGGAATTTGGGAATGCTGAGTCCAGAGCTTCTGAGCTGCTCCTTCAACTTCTGGGATCCTCTGGGAAGGCCCTGCTGGGACCCCCCAGCTCTGAGGTGTGGGGTGGCCTCTGTTGTGGGGCATTGGTCACAACAGGGGGTGCAAAATGATTTCATGGCTGTGGTGGTGTTCAAGCAAAGGTTGGGCTTGATGATCTTGGAGGTCTTTTCCAACCTTAATGATTCTGTAATAAATTCCATGTTCTTTTTCCCACGTAATCATGATTCTGGTTTTTATTTCACTTAAAAATCCATCACTCTTCTGCAGCAGGACATGAACACAGGTGCCACAGGCTTCACACCTTCTGTAGCTCCACAGAACACATCCAGAAAACTCCCAAATCTGATTTCCATGGGGGTTGTGCCAATATTAATTAGTACAAATAACCTGATCTGTTTGAAATTAGCTGTCATTATAACACTTAACCCCATATGTAACCATGTATTTTCCTTGTCTGGATATTTGCTGTGCACCTTGTATTTATTAAAGTGTTATTTGTTAATGCTTTTGTGTGGTGAATCAGTTGTCAGGAAGAATCATTGTGGTTACAAAAAAAGCAGTTTTATTGTGAACTGGAAGGAAGAGAATATGGATGAGGATGGAGTGGGAGGAGATAGGAGATGACATTTGTAGCCAGATGTGATTTGTAGCATGAAAATATTAAATGCTGTTGAAAAGTGGGACTCCATAGATTATTGACATAATTGTGGCAATAGGAATAATTTTTTCTTTGGTATTTGCCTATTTTTGCTACAATTTTCATCAGATAATGAATACATGACAATTTTACATTGTCTAACACAAAAAAAATTGGCTTTTTATTCTATTTTTTAAAATAACATGTGTCTAGCAGATTTCTAACTGAACCATCTTTTTAAAGAAGCCTATTGTGACTGAATTTTGAATCTTTCAACTTTTCTCTGGGGTTTCTTTGCATTAGTATTAGGTTCAAAGCAATAATCAAGGTCTAAGCCTTACAAGATCATTTTTTACCTGCTTAAAATGAAAACCAGAGGGGAGTTTTGCTGATTAGGTGTGTATTTCATTTCTGTGCACAATGCCAGAGTTTAAATACATGTCACTTGGAAATGAGCTTTTGCAAATTCAAAGGGAGAGAGATGAACTTTAAATCTAAACTTTAAACCTCACATCAGTTTTCCTGTGGCACTGGAGATGTGTTATTTTCACAGACAGTATTTCCTTTTGCTTTCAAGTGATGGCACAAGCAAGTGCTGAAGACTGAATTCAAATTACTTGAATTCTTTTTAAAATTTGAAATACTGAACAAAGAGGAGAAATTCTGCAGGTCATTAAATGGTTTTCTAATTTCTTTGCTTTCAAACAGGAGGGAAGAAAGGAGAAGGAAAGGGCCACCCACTTTTTTCTCTCAGAACACACAGAGAAAAGAAATGGTCTCTAGAACAGCCCTGCCCAGCACCAGGAACGTGCACCCAGGGAGAGCTCAAGGATCAAACTCCCTCTGATGCTTTGGATTCTGGATGCTTTGCCAAAACCAGAAACTCACACTTTTGGCATAGATAAAGTGTCCTGGAATGTGAGGCTGAGCAGTGACCCTTTGCACTCTCCTCTTTACAGCTTGTGCCTGAGAAAATGATGAGAGGAAGGTTTGGCAGGAGGGACTGGGGCAGGGAGTGTTTGGATCCAGGCAGAACAAAAACGTGGATGTTGAATGTTCTGAGCACTGATAACACCAATCATGGAATTCCAGGGTGGTTTGGGCTGGAAGGGACCTTAAAGCTCATCCCATTCCACCCCTGCCACGGGCAGGGACACCTTCCACTGGACCAGGCTGCTCCCAGTAATGAAGGGAAGGGATGGAAAAGATTTTTGACATGGAAAATAAACCCACACCTCAGTTCAGTGACTTGTTCTGTGCTTATTTGTTTCTCTTGACACACTTCATGTACTTTCTCCTCCCAGGTAAGAGGTGCAGTTACTGTGATCAGTTTTGCTGAGGGAAATGGATAAAATTGCTAACACTGAGCAGAAACAAGAATAATCAACTTATTCCTTTTTAGAGAGAACCCTTCAATGTCCAACAAGAGAATGACCAAGTGAAGGGCTTGTTGTCTCTGACAGGGGCAGTTAGAAGATTCTAAGAGCAAGGTGAGCATGTTATGGTATAAATAATTCACATAAATGGATTGTATTCACATAAATGGCTGTGGGAATGCACCCACCTCAAACCCCTCGCTGGTCTGGTGCTGGGACATAGAGCATCCCAAAAAGATCATGGAATAATGGGCAGGAAATGATGCATTGGGAAAATGCAGGCTGTGTCATCCACCACAGGGCAAAGCTCTTTGTGAACAAGCACAGGTCTTTTCTCATACCTGACTCATCCAGCATAAAGTCGTCAAAGAAAAAGAATAAAAGCTATGTTTCAAAATAGAAAAACACATATTTTGTGAGCCAGAGCTCTTAAATGTATCATAATCAAAGTATTACGTAGCAATGAGGTGCCTGGCAAATCCCCATCACAAAAATTTCTGAAGAACTCTTTTTTTTTAAAAGAGCCTGGATCACATATGGTTGTGTCAGGAACAAAATAAAACAGTCAAAGTGAAGCAGTGAACCAGACCAGTAAAAAAATCTGTGTCACCTTTCTACTTATACAACATGGGGAAATACAAAGTGATTAAGAACTGAAAAAATCAAAATAGTAGTTTTTCACCTTGCAAAGCCATACTTGGCTAATAGAAAGTTATCAAACACATAATCTGCTTCCCAGCTGTATTTACACTGGGCTCATTTACTCATTGGAGGTCAGAAATGTCAGAATCAGTGTAATCTTTATAAATTTCCTGGGCAGTTAACAAGTTAATGATGGCAATTTTCGCTGCATCCTCTTTAAGGCAGCAACATTTCTCAGAAATATGGCAGTTCAAAAGAAATGACCAGCCCTGAGTTACAAACCAGATTCATTTTATCCATTAGTCATTCATTTAATTCATTTCTTTGATTTTATTCTTGGAGGAGCTTCATGTTTGCATAACATAAATGGTCATTATGGTTTAGTGGGCATCGTAGTGTTTGTCACCTTTTGGACCTGATGACCTTGGAGGTCTTTCCCAACCTTAATGATTCCATGATTCTATGATTTTGTCAATAATACGTAAACCAAGGCCCAAAAAAAACCCCAAACAAACAAACAAACAAAAAAAAAAACAACAAAGAATTGGTTTTACCTTCTGGTTGTTTTTTTGTCTGTCTTTTGTGCTTGAATCCCAGTTAGGATTTTGATTCCTAGCTAGTCAATGGGAGCAGAATCTGAACTTTTATTAGCACATTGCTATGGACCCCATGGGGACAGGAAATTGGATTTTGGAGCCAGGAAGATAAATGAGGGAAAGACTTTTTGGAACCAGTTTATGGTCTGTGTTGATGTTCAGTTTTAGAAAACCCCTGAATAAAAGAAGTCTTGAACTACCTCAAGTGGTCTGGTCACTGCAGGTTTGATTTCTGTCATGCTGAGGGGGGATTGTGTCGGGGTTTGGTTGGAAAGTCCAGGCTAGGGAGCTCCTCACCTGTCACCACCTCCCTTGGTACATTGTCACCACCTCTCAGTTTCCTCCAGGAAATGCCACTATGAAATGTGAAAGTTGTGTCCATGAGAGAGAACAAGGAGGAATGGCTTTAAACTGAGAGAGGCAGGGTTAGATGGATTCTGGGGACAAATTCCTATCTGGAAGGGTGCTGAGGCCCTGGCACAGGGTGCCCAGAGCAGCTGTGGCTGCCCCTGGATCCCTGGAAGTGTCCATGGCCAGGTTGGACAGGGCTTGGAGCACCCTGGGACAGTGGAAGGTGTCCCTGTCCATGGCAGGAAGTGGGATGGGATGAATTCCCTTCTCACCCAAAGTATCCTGTGATTTTATGTGATAAAACAGATTCCAGCAACAGACAGAGTGAGACTGATACGTCCTGATTTGGGTCATCTGGGGGTGTCAAGCACTGTGCCATAAAATCTGAAAGCATTGTTGGAAATGCAGGAGCCTCGGGGAATAAAGGAGAAAGGTGATAAACAGCTGCCTCCAAGATAAGGAAAAGTCAGAGGTGTTTCATTCAGGGAGCAGTGGCCTGGGGCAGCTCAAAGGATGGTGGAAAAGCCATCAAATGTTATTCCAAACTACCTGCTGCAGTCATTTGAATTTAGATATTATGCCAGAGGCCTCCTTGGTGTGTGTATTTAGGGCCTGATTTCTCCTTGCACTGGGCAACTTTCAGCTGTGTGCAGGCTGCAAATACTGAGCAGCACTTTGCTGATTTTCTCCTGCTGTCCAGCCCTGGTGTGATCTCAGTGTCTCTCCCAGGAGCTGTTCTGACTCTGGGCTGCTGGAGCCAGCTCTGGATGTCCTTGGTGACTCCTCAGCTCTCTGCCAATGCACTCAGGTTCTTGGCATCCAGGATTCACTGCTGGCATTGCCATTCTCTGCTGCATTTCTCAGGGTGATGCAGTTCTCAGAGTGAAAGGTTATTGTCAGTGTAATTAATGAGGCATTGCTCTGCTACTTTTTACTTGAGATTTATGTGTGCATAATACTTTTTAGTGGAAGCTGTTAGAAAAGACCTGAGTTCAATAAAAATTTTCAAATGAGATGCCACTCCATATAAAGACCACACTGAGATGAGATAAAATGGTATTTCCCCATTTCAGTGAATTTCACAAGATGCCCCAGGACTCGCAGGCCCTCTCCACTGTCTCAGCCACTGATTTGCCAGAGGAGCTGTAAATCTCATCACTGATGTTTTTCTGTAGTGGTAACATCCATGAACATTGGCCTACACCTGATCCTTGAGCAAACACCAAAATGAGGGATGCTGTTTTAGCTTNNNNCATTCCTTCACCAATGAACTGGCAACCCACAGTCAGTATTACACAGTCACCTTTTTGGGGGTGGGGTGGGTGGGGTATCTGACAGCTGAAACACCAAGAGAAGGAACTAGAGCAGAAGGTCAGGAATTCTGCCTCCTGCAGCCTCTGGGGAGTGGGGGACACGTGGAGAGCATCTCCTTGGGCTGCTCTCCCCCTCAGAGGTCATTCTGGAACCCCAGACTGATGGACCCACAGGCAGCAGCTTTGCTCTCAGCGTGCCTGACTGCTCCCTGAGCCCTGCAATATCCGTGGGGAGGAATTCCACAGCTCCCTTATGCCCAGAGAGAGGAACCACCTTGTTTTGTTTGCCTCGACTTTGCCACCTGCCAGTTTTATTTCCTGCTCCTCGATTTTTGACAACAGCCATTTCCTCTCTACATCTTAAGGACAACTGTGACTATAAATATCTCCCTCACACCCCTGCTCAGCCATCTCTTTTCCAGACTTAGAAATCATAATCTCTGTAGTTTCTCTAAATACAGAAAATGTTCCAGGCTTTCATCATCCTGCACCTTTTCTTGTTTTACTTTATCCTTTCGTCCTTGTAACCAGTGACCAGAACCACCAGCAGTACCCAGGATTTGGGGATGGGATGGGTTGATATTGAGGGTCTGAGATTTCTTTCCCCCAAATTCCATAGCTGTAGTGTTAATGGCACAGGGCAGACAGGAGTGCACATAACTCACAGTGCATCTGTGATCTCTTGGCAACAGCAAAAATGATCTTGCTTTGCTTGACCACATAATTTTTGGGAATAAATTCACATCCACATGCACACAAATATTTAATGAATTCTGTGGGGCTGCACAAAGGGCATTGTGGGGAGAGAAAAAGCCACAACACATCCCACAGGACATCTGTCCCTGACCTTTGGTTGGAGAAATGTTCTCAAATGCTTTGGCCTCTGTGACCCTGCCCAGTTCAGACCCAGCACAGGGAGAATCTCCTTCTGGCCAGGGCAGGAATGCAGTTGTAGGAGTGTTGGTGCATGGCCTTCTGCTCCCACAGGATCATGGAATCATTAAGGCTGGAGAAGACCTCTAAGAAGCTGGAATCCACACATTAACACAGCACCACCAGCTCACCTCTGAGCCACATCCCGAGTGCCACACCTGGGCATTTCTGAACACTTTGGAGTGGTGACTCCAGCACTGCCCTCAGTCCCAATATCTGGCAACCCTTTCAGGAGAGAAAGTTTCCATAATATCCAACCTGACCCTGCTCTGGCACAACTTGGGGCCAATTTTTCTTGTCCAGTCCTTGTTCCCTGGAGCACAGCCCGACCCCCCCGGCTGTCCCCTCCTGTCAGGAGCTGTGCAGAGCCACAAGGTCCCCCCTGAGCCTCCTTTGCTCCAGGCTGAGCCCCTTCCCAGCTCCCTCAGCCCCTCCTGGGGCTGCAGCCCCTTCTCCATCCCCACTTCCCTGGGACCAGTTTCTTTCTTTCTTTCTTTCCACGAGATAAATTCGGTGGGAAGAGATGTTGCCCCTTTCTTAAGAATACAATGAGATTTAATAAATATTTCGGTGTAACAAATCCTTTGCCCGAGCAGCTGCCGGCAGAGGTCAGCGTTGCTGTAGCTGGGCTGGAAGGGGTTGAGTTTCCCTGGCTTTTATTGGCCCCACATTTGGGATTGACAAACATTTCTAACCCCACCAAACCAGCGCTCACTGTTGCTGTTAGAGCACTGAATCTTTTGGAATTAAACCATGGGTTTTAGTAACCCTTTATCTTTTTTTTTTTCCTTTATCAGCAGTTTGTTTGTAAAATGTAGACAAAAAAAATCAAAGATTTCTGTTAACTTCTTAAAATTACCAGTATTTTTTCCACATGCCTTTTATTTAAGTCACTAATGCTAATTAGTACGTATTCAATATTCTGTTAGTCCTAAAAGCATTTTTTAAGGAAACAGAAAACCAATTATTAGAATCTGTGCTTAAGGAATATTTATAAGCCAAAGCCATGGGGCAGTAGGGAAATTTTTGGACTTTATTCTATTGATTGAAACAATCTAGTTTTTAATGTGTTCTATTTGACCCTTGTTCTGGACATCCCATTAAATAAAGACATTTTACACTTGAAAATGCTAATCTGAATACATATTTTAGGTCTTTTTCTGAAATAATTTTTTAATTAATATCCTGTGGTTATTTCATAAGCTGCTCAGTTACCCTATGAAGTAATTGTTTATTTAGCATATGGGTTAAAATGATGTTTGTGCTCATTGTAGCTCTCCACTGAACTTAAGTGAAGATATCTAAAAATATAATTTCAGACTTTGGTGGGGAAAAGGGGCACTGCTGAGCTACGAGGACGAGGAAATACAGCCACAGTTACTTTCTCTACCACCTTGTTGGGAGGGCCAGATCCCTCCGGGGTGAGTGGCTGGGATTGATCAAGCTGTGAAATCACTGGTACTGCACAGATGTGTCGGGGGCTCCTCTCCAGACCTCACTGAGATTTGTTTTAAAATGATTCATATCTATGATTATTAATGCATTTAAAGGCCGAGTCTTTCTTATCATACTTGAGAACTCTCCAGTATATTTGATTCATCGTTCAAATCCCTTCGTTCCATCCCTGTAATCTCTTGGGGAAGTGCAGAAAATGTTGTAACCCTCTGAATTTCAGACAAAACTGCCTGAAATGGCAGCTGGCAGGGGGATTTTAAAAGCCTGTTTTCCACAATATCTGAACCAGCTCAGAAGTGCCACAAGCAGGAATGTACAGACAAGTCAGCTCCCTCTCTGTCTTACTGCAAATAATTGTCACATTTTAGTTTGGCTTAGCAAAAAAGTGCCCCAAAAACTTTATTGTGATACTCTAATGCATGAAAACATCCATAAATTATCTGTCTAACAGCCACAATGCAACTTCCAAGTTGTGACAACTTGGAAAACCAGCCTGACAAGCACGCTCACTTTTGGTGTTTTTCTAAAACTTCTTGAGCTTTATAAGGAGAATTTAAATTGAAGAAAGAACCGAAGCACAAACACTTTTTGTTCTCAGCACACAAATTCCTTCTGTCTCCCTGCCTGGGGTCCCTGTTTTTATCTGTGAGCAGTGTCTCAGCTAAAACAGTGTTATCACCAGCTATAAATCAATAAACATTGTCAGCTCCATCCTGTCACTGCACACAGGCAGCAGGGAGGTCGTGAGCTTTTCCAAGTGGACATCCCAGAGGATACACGGTCTCTAGTGAAGTACTGCTCTGTCTGCAGCTAAAAGGATCCTGCCTTGGGTCAGTCACGCTTTGATTTAGCAGAATTCCTATTTATTTGTATTAGTAAAGAAAGAAAGAAGTTTTTATCTAGACTAGAATTATCACAGGGCGGGGAAAAAAGGAAATAAGAAAGCCTCAATATTCAGAACAAAGCCAGTAAAGAATTTTCATATAGGTGTAACTGCTGTAGAATGCAAATAAAATAAGTTCCCATATACCTGGATAAAAAGAGTAAGAGCACTTGCATTTCCCTGAGATTAAGCTGCTCTCGCTAAAGATGTTTTTCAAGCTTTAAGCTTATCCACAGCCGCCCCACGAACACCTTCCAGATGTGCGTGCGGCCAAACCTGCCTCTAGCAGATGCGATTTTCGCTTCCACCAAACCACGCCGTGCTTGCAGGCGCCGCTCGCAAGCAGCGAGCGCTCCGTGCTGCACGGACATCCCATCGCATCCCATCCCATCGCATCCCATCGCATCCCATCCCATCCAGCCGTGCCTCCTCCGAGCGGGGCCGGCGCTGCCCCGCACCTGGGCCGTGCGGCGGGGCCGGTGCCGAGCGGGGCCGGTGCCGAGCGGGGCCGGTGCCGTGCGGGGCCGGTGCCGTGCGGGACCGGTGCCGAGCCGGGCCACTCACCTGAGAGCCACAGCGCTGCTCGCCGCGGGCTCGCCCGAGGGTGTCCAGGCTGCCGTGCGCTCCGTGGCACCCCTGTCCTCGGCCCCTGTGGGCAGCCCGCAGAGCCATTCACATCGCCGCTGCCGTCGCAGCCTCATTCAGCGCTCGGGGCTCCGCTCTGATTCACGGCGAGCCGGCTCCCTCTGGGTCCTAGCGCTGTGGACGTGTGGGAGCTGCACGGACTCGCAGGAATTCAGCGCTTGGCTCGCTGCCGAGCGCAGGCAGGGATGCACAGATGTGCAGTGAAAGTTTCAAAGCGTGGCTGCTCTGGGAGTGCGCTCGCACAACGCCCGGAGAAGCCTCCGGCTCGGCCGTGCCGCTGGCAGCGACTGAATCCCTCTGCGAGGGGGGTTTGTCCTCTGCCTTTCCACTCTGCATCCTAATCCTTGCCCTCGATTTAAAGATGAGGGCTCCCAGAGGGAAACTCCCAGCTCCCTGGTGAATGGGTCCTCGGGAAAATCATCTCCGGAGCCCTGTGCTCATCTCAGGAGTGTGGAAACAAACCTGTAGGAACACTAATGGTTAACTGGGGAAGGAGTGGACCGGGTTCCCTGCAAAAACCGTGCAGTCCCCATTATCAGCTGGCTGTAACTGGGGTCAGCCAAGCGCTGGTTTAGAGTAGCAAAGAAATATTTGACCCTGACTTGAGGCAGAGGAAAAGATTATATAAGAATCCTTCCAACCAAAATATTCTGTGTTTAACACGCTTACCTTCAGCAACAAAGAGATATGGAAATGTTTTCCAGCGTGTTTCGGGAGAGGGATTAAGTAGTTTACAAGGGAACAGCAGTGGCATTTAGGCAATGGTAAATATAGGAAAGAAATGTAAAAATGTAAAAGTTTGCAAAATAGATATATAAAAGGCAATTTGGCTAAAAACTCTACTCTCAAAAAAGTTGGCAGCTCTGTTGAGGATTATGAAGCAGCCCCTTAGAATTTCATAGTTCTTGTTCTGGCACAGTGGAACCTTTGTGATTATACAGACCCAAGGAAAAAAAAAATTAAAAGCAGATCACTGCATTTTATCTAAGTGGAAGTAATCAAACACTTTTTGATTCCATCCAGGAGAGGGCAGCCAGCTGGAGAGACTGGTCCTTAAATCCTTTGGGAAAGGGAAAGATGTGTGGAAGGCACTATGTTAAGAAGAGCAAGGAGGCAGAGAAGCCTTGAGATAATCAAGTTCTCTGCCACGGGGATGTGCTGCTTTCTGCACCTGGAGCACCCCTATCCTCATGTTTTGTTAGCACCAGTAGAAAAACCTTAAATTCCCTCCCCACAGAGCCAAAGTGGTTTCAGTGCTAGATTGATTCTTGGAGGTGATGTGTGTTTAAAATTGCCTGGAATATCCTTTAGGAAATTGCAGCACAAAATGCTGGATGTAAGTGCTGAAATTGCCTTTCCCATTTGCCAGGATTATGCAGATTGCTTTGTTTTTCTCCAAGAAAAATGCTTCTGCACATGGTGGCAGTCACAGGCCAAAGTGTGTCTTCATTCACACAGGGAGAGTTTCTTCAGATGTTGCCTGCAAACCTTGACCTGGGGATTTGGCTGGAGCCTCAGGGTCCATGGCAGACCTGCCAGGCTGTGCCAGTGCTGAGCATTTCTCTGGCCTCATTTGGACATCCTCAGATTAGGACTTTGTGCTGGAAAAATTGGAAAGAGCCTCAGAGCCCATTGTGACTGCAGCAAACAGCATCAGATGAAAGCTATAAAATGATAGGATTTTTCTTTTCTTTACATAAAAGTTAGTGCACACTTGTGTTAAGCATCTCTAAGAGTATTTCTTGGCAAGAGCTGCCTGTTTTTTCTTAAAACTCTTTTAAGGAAACTGCCTGCTTTTTCTTAAAAGCTCCTTTGGACACAGTAATCAACAATACATTGTGTTTGTACTTAATCTCTATCACCAGCACTAATTTCTGTCTTGAAGAAATCCTCCTCTTGTCCCACATTCTTGTCCCTCCTGAGCTCAGCCCAGCAGGCTGATGTTAGCAAGCTGGGATTCCTGGGAAGAAGCAGGAGCTTGTCTGCTTTTTCTGATGTTCCCATGTCACCCAAACAAACACCAATTGAGCTTCTGGAGAAGGTGTGGCAGCAGTGCACGGAGGAATGTCTGATCCCAGGGCATTGTTGTGCTCAGAGGTGAATCCTCCTCCCTCAGCAGTGGTTGGAGGCACAGATTTAAGGAGAAAAGCCTTGTTCAACCCCTCCATGAGCTGAGGGCTCTTTTGCTTTGGAAGGTCACTGGTGCCAGGTGAGGGATTGGAATGTTAGGCTGAGTAAGGAAAGGGTGTGCTCTGGAGTCAGAGGCAGCTGGATAAAGAGTCTTGTGAGCACAGGATGAATGAATCCTAATTACTGCTTTGCATCTCTGCTTCTACTACAGTTTAAAGTCTCCCATGATCTCATGGATGAGCTTCTTCTGTGAGAAGCTGTGGCTGCCCCATGATCCCTGGAAGTGCCCAAGGCCAGGTTGGACAGGGCTTGGAGCACCCTGGGGCAGTGGAAGGTGTCCCTGTCCATGGCAGGGGGTGGAACTGGATGGGCTTCAAAGTCCCTTCCACCCCAAAATGTGACACAATTCTATGGATTCCTCCTGGAATCTGTGTCCTTTGTGCTGCTGAAAGTCTTAGACAAGGCATTTGGGAAGAAGTGTCTGTGTTCTTTTGGTTTAGAAGAAACAGCCTTCGAGGAAAAATGTTGCTTTTGATGGATCCTCATTTATTTCTGAAATCTTTGTGGGTTTGGAAGCAACATGGGCGAGTACAGCTGCTGTTCATAAAATCTTGGCACTCTAGAGAGGTGTCAGGTCACTGAGAAAGGGACCCACAGAGCATCAAACAGTTTTCAGAGGTCCTGTAAAAGTATAAAGGGATGGGATGAGCTAAACAAGTTTTATTTTCTTCAGAGACATTTACTTAAATCTGAGTGTGCATTACATTCAATACTTCCTTGTAATGCTAAGCCTTTACATGAGAAAAGATGTATCACAAGCAGCCCTCCTCCCCTGCCTGTCCTGGGGGTTCTTTGATGTGAGTGTGAGGAAGAGTTATAAACAGCTGAAATTAAACACTCAGAGTGGAAGACGGCGTCTGTTTTAGCTGAAAGAATATTTAGCTTTTACACTTCTACATTTGCAGGAAGCAGAACATTGTTAACTTGTGTAAACTTGTCTGAGAGCTGTTCCCAGGGCTAAAGTGAGTGGAAAGAGATCACAGAATCCCAGAATGGTTTGGGTTGGAAGGGACCTTAAAGCTCATCCAGTGCCACCCCTGCCATGGCAGGGACACCTTCCACCATCCCAGGCTTCTCCAAGCCCCATCCAACCTGGCCTTGGGCACTGCCAGGGATCCAGGGGCAGCCACAGCTGCTCTGGGCACCCTGTGCCTGGGCCTGCCCACCCTCCCAGGGAACAATTCCTTCCCAATATCCCGTCCATCCCTGCCCTCTGGCAGTGGGAGCCATTCCCTATGTCCTGTCCCTCCCTCCCTTGTCCAGTCCCTCTCCAGCTCTCATGGAGCTCCTTTATTCTCTGGAAGGGGCTCTAAATTCTCTCTGGAGCCTTTTCTTCTCCAGGCTGGACACCCCAAGCTCTCCCAGCCTGGCNTTCCCAATATCCCGTCCATCCCTGCCCTCTGGCAGTGGGAGCCATTCCCTATGTCCTGTCCCTCCCTCCCTTGTCCAGTCCCTCTCCAGCTCTCATGGAGCTCCTTTATTCTCTGGAAGGGGCTCTAAATTCTCTCTGGAGCCTTTTCTTCTCCAGGCTGGACACCCCAAGCTCTCCCAGCCTGGCTCCTTAGGAGATATTCAACTTTTACAACTCATCTGAAGGAAGCTCACCCAAGTTTGGTTAATCAAGAGGTTGGAAGGAATTATCACAATGCAAATTCTCTTCTTGTGTTCATTACAGAAAATTATGAAGTTGATAGAGGAATTGAGGGTCTGTTTTGATTGAGGAATTGAGGGTGTGCTTTGATAGAGGAACTGAGGGTCTGTTTTGATAGAGGAATTGAGGGTGTGCTTCAACAGAGGAATTGAGGGTCTGTTTTGATAGAGGAATTGAGGGTGTGCTTCAACAGAGGAATTGAGGGTCTGTTTTGCCTTTGGGGGTTTGTGCAGCACCACTGTGGGGTTGTGTGTGGGGGAGACATTTCCAGAGCAAAGCAGAAGCTCTCACTTATGGGTCATGAATAAGTGGGTCAGACAAACAAGTTCATTACTGATTTACTGTAGGGCTCAGTCTCCTGTAAATATTTTCTTAACTGTCTCTGCCTCATGGCTTCCCAGCTGAGTCGATACCACATGGGGAATGCAGCTTGGGCATGCTGGAAAATCGATGGGAACACGATGAATTCCAATAGCCTGCAATCCAAACCGAGCAGGGACAGCCACTCATCTGTGCTGCGTTGCTGAAGTGATTTGCACTCATCCTTTCCTTCTCTTTCGCTTGGTTCTGCACTGCACAGGAGAAAGAAACCCTTTGACTCTAAATGAAAACATCTCAAAAGCCTGGGCTGACTAAAATGTCTGGTGATGGTTCAAGTGCTGTTACAGACAGAACATAATTGTAGTGGCAGTGACATATAAGACAGAGCTCTGAGAAAAACTTCACATTCTGCTTCAGACCCCGCACACATTTGGCCTGACAGTTGTTTGAAGAGATAACAACCATTTTTTCTGGAATGCACAGGCTTGCAGGCAATACATGCTTTATTTAATATATGCTTTTATTAATGGCTCTAAACTGAAAGGGAGTGGGTTTAGATTAGATGTTAGGGTGAAATTCTCTCTGAGGGTGGGCAGGCCCTGGCACAGGGTGCCCAGAGAAGCTGTGGCTGCCCCTGGATCCCTGGCAGTGCCCAAGGCCAGGCTGGACAGGGCTTGGAGCATCCTGGGCTAGAGAAGGTGTCCCTGCCCATGGCAGAGTTGGAATGGGATGGGATTTGAGGCTCTTTCCAACCCAAACCATTCTATGATTCTATGATTAATTATCAGCTGTTCATCGACAGAGAGGATCAAATGAGAGCGTATATGCTATTTAAAATCTAGAGGAATTAAGGATTTTGAGAATCAGCACTCAGATGTTTATTCCATGCTCTTCTGTGACAGAATGAGTATTTTTAAGAAATTCTGCTTAGTAGGTGCAAAGTTTTTCCCCAAGACTGAGCTTTCTGCGCTTGGCTGAGCCAGACTTGGTGGAAGTCTGAGTTCTCCTTGGAAACCGTTGTTTGTCAGAGTTTGCTGATGCTGGATTTTGTTTGAGGTCTCTCTCTTTGGACAGAAGCTGCTCTGATGGATTTTTAGAAGGAGAACACCTGCTCTGGTGTACCTTTCACATTCATCTCCTTGACAGAGGGTTTTAAAGAGCCAGCAAAAAAAATCCCTCCCCTGTACTGGGGTTGGGTATTTTTTGCCTGGTCCTGTTCTGCCAACACTGTGCCAGCTTCAATCTTTCAAACACCCACAGTCTGACAGGGGAATCCTGTTTTGGGGGATACCAGGACTGCCAGAGAAGCTCAGCAGCTCAAGGACTCACTCCTCAATGGCAGCATGAAATGGGGAGCAGGGGGTCTGCATGCTCATAGAATTCCCAGAATTCACAGAATCACAGAATTCACAGAATCCCCAGGCTGGGAGAGACCTTCAAGACCATTGAGTCCAACCCAGCCCCAGCACCTCAGCTAAACCCTGGCACCCAGTGCCACATCCAGGCTTTGTTAAACACCCCCAGGGATGGTGACTCCACCACCTCCCCGGGCAGCCATTCCAGAACTTTATCACTCTTTCTGTGGTTTTTTTTCCTAATATCCAACCTAAATTTCTCTTGATGCAGCTTGAGACTGTGTCCTCTGGTTCTGTCAGTTGCTGCTCCTCCTGCTGCTGGACAGTGGCACCATAATTCCAGATCCCCTGAGAATCCGTGGCTTCAGCCTCGCTCCTCTCCTTGCTGCAGAGGATTTGGAAGCAGAGAGGAGCATCACTGGCCTAGAGTGACTCCTCCCTGCTCTGATGGATGAAATGGGCCTCGGGTTTCCCCTCCCTGTTCCCCACTGCTCTCCCACCCCTCTGGCAGGAGCTGTGCCTGCTCACAGGGGCACAGCCCAGCTGACACGGTGGGAATGGTTCTCCTGCAGGACCCTGCTTTGCTCGTGACCTCTGGCAGTTGGCAGCTGCTTAAGGGATTTTCTATCTGCAGGGGATGAGCATTAAAATCTGATCCTTTTTGCTCTGTTAGCAGGCAGATGACATATGATCATAGCACAATTCCTCCTCCTTTCAGGCTGGATCCTCATGTGCAGCAGCACTGGGGCCACAGCTGTGGGATCAGGTTGTGCTTGTTCTCCAGGGATGCTTCCATGGCCCTGGACAGCAGATTCATGTGCACAACACCACAGGAACTGTGGCCACTGGGCCAAAGATTCTCCCACAGAAGTATCTGCTTTTTCAGATGCCCCAAAACATTCCAGAGTGCCCCTTGACCTCCTGCTGTAGAACAGACCCCACGAGAGAACTTGCTGCTCTCAGGGAATGTTGCTTTGTTGTTTAAATCTTGTGGAGGGGGTGGGACAAACACTCTGGCATTTGAGTTGCTGGTATATAATTTTTTAAGGGTGAAATTAGGCTTTTCATGAAACACCTTTTTCTGCTCTTTGGTCTGAACATGGTCTTTTTCTGTGAACACTCTGCTTAAATCTTCCCTCTCAGGCACTGGTTTTCCTGGAAGTTTTTAAGAAAACTTTTGTGGAAAGGAGACAGAAATAGTAACTAGCAAAATGTCACCAAGCTGTGGAATTGAGGTACAAAAAGGTAATTTGGCAGAGTTAGCAATTACTGTGCGATAACAGGAATTACCTGGCTGCTTTAAAGTTCATCCAGGATTTGTCCAGGCTCTGCTACCAGGACAGGCTTTACCATAAATTAGCCAATTTCTTCAAACATTTCTGCCCTGTAAAACTTCTCCAGCTACCTGTGCTTTACCATAAATCAGTGAACATGAGAGAGGCCACACTTTGGGGAGAGCCCCAGATTGCCCCCCAGTCATTCAAGATTTAATTTCCTTAGGTTGAATTCCAACTTTGTAAAAGAATCCCATCTGCAGGATTCTCCCTGGCCAGCCCTCCTCTGTGTTTCCAAGAAGGAGCACACTTAGGAATTGCTGTAAAACATGGCTCTCTGTTCCTAGCACTGTTGCAGGGCAGTAATTAAAACCAGGACTGTTATTCACTCTTTACATACCAATGCCTGGAAGACTGAGCTCTGTGGGTCTGTGTTCTGTGGGAAATAGACTGGCTTCGTTTGGCTTAGAGTTTTGGTTAGATTACTTATTTTATTTTATTTTATTTTATTTTATTTTAATTTTATTTATTTATTTTATTTTATTTTATTTTATTTTAATTTATTTTATTTTTATTAATTTATTGATATGTTGATATATTGAAATTATATTTATTTATTAATATATTAAAATGTTTAGTCTTTATTTTATTTTATTTTTATTTGTTATTGTTATTATTGGTTACCATTATTATTAGTTATGTTATTTGTTATTTTATTTGTTTATTTATTACCATAATTATTTGGTTTTTGTGCCGTTATTATTTGTATTATTTATTATTGTTACTACTCCTCGTATTTCTTTAAGGACAGCAAAAAAGTTTAGTGATTACAGCAGATTTAAAAGAATAAAAAATGCACTTTGTGCCCAGAAGTGACAGCTGGAGGTAAGATTTACTCACAGTCGTTGCAGGAGGGATGTTGAAGGCACACCCCTACCCTAATTCCATTTATATCTGGATGAACCTGTTGTCCATGAACTTGTCTGCCTGAGGCACTGTTTGCTTCCAAACCTTTTCTGGCAGCCATATCCAGAAGTTCCCAGCCTCTCTGTCAATACTTGTTCTGCTGTCAGTGGGTGCCCCCAGGTTTCAGCCGTGCCAGGTTCCTGAGCATCCCTCCCACCCCACCTCACCCATCACCTTCACCACCCTGCAAACCTTCCCTGTGTCCTGCCCCTCCTCCCTCCCCAGCCCAAGGAGCCACAGCCTCACAAGGCAGCTGTTTGGTCTCTTTAATCTCTTTACTCACCCTTGTGAGAGCCTCTCCTCACTCCCCTGTGCCCTTCCAGAGCCTGGAGCTGCACGTGGACCTGGTGGTGGATGCAGAGAGGAGCCCCAAGGTTTGTGCACCCCAAGGTGATTCCTGAGCCTCACATATTTCCTGATTCATTTGCAAGCAGCGATGATATCCAATAAAACCATTTTTATGTGCACAGCATCAAGCCATCTGTTGCACTAAATGTTCATTAAAAACCCCAAGGAAACCCTTCTCCACGTGGAGAAATCCTTTTCCATGCTGCAGGAGTGTGTTCCAGCTCGCTGGGGCCTGTCTGCAAGTCCCTACAATCTGATCACCCCAGCTGCTCTGCTGTCCTTCCTTCTGTTCACAGGCCAATTGTAATTTCAAAATTCTTTTCATTTCAAAATTAATTTCAAATTTAATTTCAAAATTATTTTCAAAGTTATTTTAATTAAGAAGGAAAATGTGCTTGAAGAGGCCTCCCCTGTGTGGGGACACCCAGGTGTGTTTAACCTGACTGAGGGAAACAACCCAGAGCTGGACACCAGGCTCACACCAATTCAGTGGGAAATGTCTCTTCTCTGCACTGGATTTTATTTGTGGAACAGAGCAGTGCTACTGCTTTGTGAGGCTGATCCCTTGTTTTTCTGCTGGTTTAAATTCTGCAGATACTGAAAAAACTTTCCTGCTCTCACAGGAGGGAGGTCAGACCCAGCTGCAGTTTTTCTTTAGGCATGTGGGTCCTGTCCCAGCCTGGACAAAAGTCCAGCCTACCAAACACCTCCCACCTGGCTCAGAGGAGCTGGGTCAGTCTCTTTTGGAGGGAGCCCATTTTTCTAGGGTGGTCATCACTCGTGAAACCACCCTTCTGTCACTAAGGATCAGAATATCAGAGTTATGAAAGTTGTACATTTGTAAATGTTCTTTCTCTCAGTGTGGGTCTGACACAGGCTGCTGCACTCAGCTCTCATCCTTCCAGCACCACCTGGGCAGGTACAGGGGATGCAGGAGGGAGTCCTGCTATGAAATCAGGAATATAAACTGATCAGTCTTCGGGGGAGATGCATTTAACAATTTACTCCATCCCTGGAAGTGTCCAAGGCCAGGCTGGACAGGGCTTGGAGCATCCTGGTCTAGTGCAAGGTGTGGAATGAGATGAGCTTTAAGGTCCTTTCCAACCCAAACCATTCCATGGTTTTATGATTCTGTTGGGGAAGGGACATTTTAAAGTAGCTGAAAAGAAGTGCCCAGTTGGAGGGACCCTGCCCTGACACCAGGGACTCAAAGGATGGACATGCCCTTCATCATCTCACTGTCCAGTATCTGCTTATCTTTATTGATAAACCTTAATGAGGCTTTGGGGAAGGTTGAAAAGAAGTGCAAATAATCACTTTTAAAGCAATGCTCAAGAAGTATTTAATATCATACTCATCTTCCAGGACCTGACTCTGTATTGTATAACAATAGAGATAATGAAAGTGTAAAACACTGCGGCTCCCTGCCAATGTTACAACTTGTTTTTACTACTAAAAAAGGCAGTAAATTGGGAGGGCACATCCACCAGTGAATTGCTTTGCACTTTCCCTGTTTCATACACTTGTTTTCTACACTTCTTCTGGGCTCTGCTGGAGGCAGAACTCCAGGCCAGAACTACCTTTGGGCTGAGCCAGTGTGGGAGTGCTCAGTGTGTTCAGCTGTTTTGCAGGAAAAGGCAAAATTCTGCCTGTGAGAATTATTCTGAGTTGAATACTGAATGAAAACAAAGCTTTTCAGTTTTTCTGGGAGGAAAGCTAGGCATGTAGTGAGCCCCTGGTGGGGCTGTCATACTCACACACCAGGTTTTTATTTCAGTGTCACGCACTTTGTCTCATCTTCACTGTGATTTCCACCTCTGGATTGCTGGTAAATAGTCTGCAAGATAAAATCCCTCAATTATCAGCAGTGAAGTGAAGCTCTCAGGCAACTTTTATGTATCCTGTTCTTCCTTGGCCTTCCCAGGTCCTTCCTGGGACCACAAGGACTGGGGGAGACTGGGGAACACAAAGCTTTAAGGAGAAATAGGGGAACAGCTGGAGATGTGGGATGCTACAGAGATGGGGTGAAGTGGTGAGAGGCCAGGTGAGGTGGTGAGGAGGCCACTAGGAACCAGCCAGATATAATAGTGTTTTCAATGGAATTATAGTGTTTTCAATTGATTTATAGTGTTTTCAATGGAATTATAGTGTTTTCAATGGGCTTGTAGGAAAAGGGAGTCTTTTGGGATAAGGAAAATAGCTTTTTATGGTTTTTGCCAAACCATTGTAGTGGATCAAGCCTTGCAAACAGGAACAGCTTTGCATTTCAGGGACACTAGGACACACCCCCCCAGGGGTGTCCTGAGGAGCCTCTGCCATTGTCACCAGACCTGCTGTGACATGAAAGTCCACCTGTGACAATCAGCCACCCCCCAATGCAGGTTTCAGAGATGCAGCTGCAGCAGGAGCTGGAAGTGCTCTTTGCATGCACAGAGGGAATCCAAACCAATTTGGGTTTGAGGAGAGCAGGGTTTACTCCAGGACACAACGCAGCGTTTGCAGATCATTGGACAGCTCACTCTCGTACAGATCATGCCTTTTTATGGGGACATTCCAGCTCCAAAGAAAGCAAATTCTTCTCAAACACATTGTCTTAGTTAAACTTTTAATATGTTTTGATTTTGCCAGCAGCAGCTTTATATAATGCAGTCGTGTAGCAAACAAAACTCTGTGCTCTTGAGGAATGGAAGCCCATGGATGGAGGGGATGGGTTGGCACTGTGGGATTTGCAGTGGTTCATGCCTGGAATCAATGGGTTAATGAACTTCCAGCACTGCCTTGGGACTGGGAAGTACAGAATGTTCTGGAAGCAGGGGGAGAGGGCCAGGTTTTGGCCAGCTCACCTTGAATCCAGGTTATGGATGGCAGGAGAAGCCCCACTTAGACTAAACCAGTTACAGACTGGGCTTCTGGTTCCCAAACCAGTAACTAATTGGGGTTCTGATCCCCAAACTAGTTACTGATTGGAGTTCTGATCCCCAAACCAGTGACAGGCTGGGCTTCTGATACCCAAACCAGTTACAGACTGGGCTTCTGATCCCCAAACCAATTACAGGCTGGGCTTCTGATCCCCAAACCAGTGACAGGCTGGGCTTCTGATCCCCAAACCAGTTACAGACTGGGCTTGTGGTCCCCAAACCAATTACTAATTGGGGTTCTGATCCCCAAACTAGTTACTGATTGGAGTTCTGATCCCCAAACCAGTTACAGACTAGGCTTGTGGTCCCCAAACCAGTTACTGACTGGACTTCTGATCCCCACACAAGGACAGACTGGTGTTCTGATCTCCAAACCAGTTACAGACTGGGCTTCTGGTTCCCAAACCAGTAACTAATTGGGGTTCTGATCCCCAAACCAGTTACTGCTTCTGACCTGGAGATCAAGACTCTTCCCTCTTTCCTTGTGCAATGCACAGGCCACGCACTTCCCAAGCATCAAGATAATTCTGGAGCAGTCACTGCCATAAAAAGGAGTTTGGATGGTGCCACTGCTCAGAGTTTCTGGAGGCTCTCCCTCATCTCCAGAGCTCTGGGAGCCTGACAGTGCCGTGGGTGACACCAGGGGACGTGCAGCTCCTCGTGGGGAGCATCATGCCTGGCTCCTGCCTGGCTGCCCACCATCTGCTGAAGGCTTGGCTCTGCAGGAGCTCCTGCCATGCTGCTGTGCCTTGGCACCCTTCTCCTTGCTGTGCTGGCATTCCTTGGAAGCACAGAACCACGTTGTGTCCTGAAGCTGTTCCTCGTTATGCACCAAGGGACAGTTGATATTTTGGGTTGTCCTCTTTGTATATTCTTTTCAGGAAAGCAAAGACAATTTTATGTTGCATTTGTCACTCCACAAGCTTTTCCAAAATCTGAGTCATTCCAAATTCAAGCTGTCACATGGGTAGAGTAATTCTGCCTGGGAGTTAACCTGGAAATTTTAAATGTTACTACATGAAGGGCAGAACTCACACTTGGAAATCTCAGGTGATGCATATGCTTTATGTTTTCCTGTAAAGAACAACTGCTCAGGAGTTCTGGAAGTCCAGGGGAACTTACAGGATATTCAAAGAATGCCTCCCTTATTCTTTGAGTCTAATACTGATTTTATACCTGCAGCTCTTTTGTGGAACCTGAATCATTTTACAGCATTGTGGTCAGTGGGAAAAGTTGTGTTGTGTGTGTGCTTTTCCTTTTTCCATCCTGGATTTTCTGCTTCCACGTGGCCTGTGGGTTCCTCTGCCATTTGAGCACAGCACATTGTCCTTTGGGACTGGAACCTGGCTTTGGTCTTTTGGATGGAAAAAGGAAAAGCACACGCACAACACAAATTTTCCCACTGACCACAATGTTGTAAAATGACTCAGGTTCCACAAAAGAGCTGCAGGTATAAAATCAGTATTAGACTCAAAGAATAAGGGATTAGCTCTGCTAATGAGGAAGGGGCATCCATTCCCTGCAGTTTGCTTGGGATGCTGGGGAATAAGGAGGTGTTGAAATTGTCATCCATAATCTTGGCTGTAAGTGATCAAACAAATCATCACCCATGTTTGTAAATCTTATTTTAAGTTCTTAAGGGCCTTGTCCAGGTAAAACAAAAGGAAAGAGGGATCCAGGAGTTGTCCTCAAGGTGGTGGAAAATTCTGTGACTTGTCTGAAGCACAGGGCAGGCAGGGCATGGAAAGACTGCCCAGTGCTGCAGTGGAAGGGAGGTGTTCATCTCTATTTTTAAATTACTCCCTTTCTTTTAGAATTATGTTCAACACTGTGATGCCTCTGGATGTCCAGCAGTTGAATTATTAGCACTTAGAGCACTGATGAGAGCCAGCAAACCGAGCTGGAGCACGGCTGGCAAAGGAAGTATTTGTGTAAGAGGTGACTGACAGCAACTTGTCCCTGTCTGCTAAGTTTCTTCCGTGACTTCTGTGTCAAAAGTGAGTTCTTCAAAACCTCCAGCTCCCTCAATTTTTTAACCTGCTTGCTGGGAACAAGAAAATGTCTCTTTCCCAGCATTCTCCTTTTCATATTGGCCTTGTTGCAAGCAAGAGCTGAGTGAAAAGGAGAAAAACCCAAACCAGAACAACAAAAAAAAAAAACCACCCCCCAACACAACCTTCATTCCAGAGTCCAATTTGCAATGAGAATCTTTGAGTCTATTTTTGTCCAATTCCATTTGGACAAAATTCAAGAATTTGATTTTTCCCATTGCTTTACTTTGTACTCTGGTTGACTCAGAAAGCATGGGCTGAAACCAATGCTGAACCACAAAATTCAATTAAAACACAGGGAGTAAGCAGGGAGGAGAAATCAATGGGTGGATTAGTCTATCAGCTGCTGTTCCCATGATCTTCTTATCTTATCCTGCACTACGAGAAGAACTGTTGGGAAGTGGAGTCGTTCTAAAATCAGCTCAGGCTGCTGTGTTCTGTCAGCACAGAGCAGAAAATTGGATCAATAGCCTGAGCCTATTCCTCTCTGCTTTCCTTCTAAACAGCTGGACTGCCAAATCCAGCCAGAGAATGGAGGCTAATCTGGGGTTTAATCCTCTGCTCTCCCACTATGAAGTTAAACAACAGAGCCTGAAACAAGCAGAAATCAGTACAGATTCCAAGCCAGGCTGCTTAGGGTTTACATATATTTATAATGTTTTAATTTTTTTAGCGTATTTTGCTGCTGTTCTTGCATCTAGCAACCACATCAGACATCTGGAACATAAATGTTTATCAATCCTTGAATTACCTGTGGGTCTATCAAAAAAGAAAACCTAAGGCAGGAGGGAAATGTTCTAAAATGAGAATATTTAATTTTTAATTTGTTCCTACTTCTATCATATATTTCATTTTTAATGTAGAACATAATAGGAGCACTTCTGAAGTTTTACATCAAAGGTCCTTGATATGAGGGGAAGAGAACAGAAAGGAGCAAACACATTCTTGACCTTGTATGAGCTGTTTCAAAAACTGCCAATTATGATCTTTTCCAACCTTAATGATTCTATGATTGGTACCTGGACCTCTGTTTAAATAGATAAAGGAAAAGAGCAAAAAATACTCTTTTTTACTCTTTCTCTTTTACTCTCTAGCAATATTAGATTGGTTTGCTGGTGGAAAATTGTGTAAGCCTGAACAAGGAGTCCTGACTCATGGAATGGCTGGAAAAGAGGAGGAGAAAAGGGATTGGTGGTGGTTTCCTTCAGATAACTCACTGCAGGAGATCTGCACTGTGCACACAGCAACCCCACCACGTGCCTCTGGTGATGGGCAAACTGGAACATTCCACTGCAGGAAAGGCAGCCCAGCACATCCATGCACCTGCAATGATTGGAACACCCAGTTTGGGGTCACACAGGACCAGTTCAGTCCCTAATCACAGCTTGGTCTCATTGAAAATTGGGTATTTTTGGCTGGGTTCAGGTGGCAGATGACAATGTTTTGGTGTTGATGTGGGAGAGGTGATGGAAATGCAACAGGATGGGCTTTAAGGTCCCTTCCAACCCAAACCATTCCATGGCTCCTCCAGCTGAGTCTCTGCTGGAACATTTATCACTGTGCAAAGAGAAAGTTTGCAATGTGCTGTTCAGGTGGCAGGCACAAGCCTTGGTGCTGATGTGGGAGTTGAGGTTTGGGGTGCAGGATGACCTGCAGCCTGTGTATGGATGGACTGTACTGTGTCCTCACAGGGAATCACAGGATCAGGAAGGATCCCAGACTGCCTTGGGTTGTAAGGACCTTAAAGATCATCCTGTTCTGCCTTGTAAAGCACTTGAATGAAGTGATAATTGGTGGCCCTGGAAAGTGGCTGCTTGTGCTGGTGCTGAAAACCAATGGGTCCCACTGGGAACTTTTCTAGGACAGAACCAGCAACGAGAGGTAATTCAGATTCTGAGTGTCACTGAAGTGAGCAGCTCCCTCTGGCACCAGCAGAGTCCAAAGGCATCTTTGGGAGAGTTCTCAGATGGGATTTCCCCACGTTCTCTGGGAAGAGCTTCCTGGCACTTGGAGTTCTTTTGTGCTGGGGAGAGATGTGCTGAGCTGGGCCATTTCTCTGACTTCAGCTTTGGATGAAAATGTGTTTCTATCAGGAGCTCCAGCTCTGCACTGATCTCTCAGGCTGTGCTCTCCAGCACCCCAAAGCTCACCTGGTCTAGTGGGAGCCATCCCTGCCCATGGTGGAACCACTCCAGGGTTCCTCCAGATGTTTTTCTGCTGGAACATTTCTCCCTGTGGAAAAAGCAGGTGTTTGGAATGTGGTGCTCCAGTTCCAGCAAGGGAAGTAAAAAGTAGAAGTGTCTCAGCAGACTTCAGCTACAGCCTGGGGTGTTGGAAATCAATCTTATCATAGAATCACAGAATCACAGAACCCTGGATAGTTTGGCCTGGAAGGGACCTTAAATCTCATCCAGTCCCAGCTCTGCCATGGCAGGGCCACCTTCCACTGTCCCAGGTTGCTCCAAGCCCTGTCCAACCTGGCCTTGGACACTTCCAGGGATCCAGGGGCAGCCCCAGCTTTTCTGGGCACCCTGTGCCAGTGGGAGCAACATCCCTGTCTGCTGCCAGAAATGGACAATCAGCATTGCTCTGGATGGTTTGAATGTTTTCCTGAGAATTCCTCCAAGAATATCTCATCTCTCTTAAGCACCTCCAAGCACCCATAAACACATCTTCCTTTCTGCACTTCCCTCAGTGTATTTATTTTTGCAGCAGGGAGGGGGAGATGGAAAATCCTCTGAGCAGTAGCCACAGAAGCTGATCCACCACTGAGCAGGCACATGGCCAAGTGGATGCATGGGCATACATGCAGACAGCCCAAAGGACAGATGTATCAAATCAGATTTATGAGGTCAGTTTTCCCAGCCAATAAAGCCCAGATTGCTGTCTGCCCCATTATAACCTTCCTGTGTTTAAATGGATGTGAAACAGATAATCCAGCCTTTGGCGGGAACAGCACTGATAAAACACAAACATTATTTCTGTAGCCACATAAGATTATTTTTCCAATTCAGCAGAAAGTATTGGCTTGAAGATTGTTAAAGAGGTCACAGTATTTTTATACTGGTTGTGTGTGAATAAAAATTTTCTCAGTCTGAGAGAAGGATCAGAGGATGTGTATTAATTATTATTATTATTTTACAGTAGAGTACAGCAGGAAGGGACTGTACATCTTGGTGTGATGAGATCTGTCCTGGGCAAACCTGTATAATTAATAACTGCTCCTCAAACCCCAAATGAAATGGTTCTGAGCCCTGGGCCAGGCTGGTGTTGCCCTCAGGCTGAAGGTTGTACCTGTCAAAGTGGTTGTTCTATGAATGGGACAGGATTCTGAGAACATTCCATCCCATCATTTAAAATTATTATTGACCACGTTATTTTCCCAAACCTATAAAATGAAATGCAAATGTCCCATTAGGATGGTGGTCTATCCATTATCTCCAGGATAATTGCCTGAAAAAGTTGCATTTTTCTTTTTATTTTCAGTAAAACAAAGCAATTTTCCATTCTATAAGATCCCTTCTCTCAGCAAACAAACCCAAATTGGTTCAATATTGTTGTTTGAATCTCTATTTACTTATCCTATGGGAAAGAAATGTAAATTAAAATATGAACATTACATGTAACACACTTCAAGAAGATATTGAAATTGTACAGTAAAAATAGCTTTCTGATGGGAATATATTAAATAACATTGAACATAAAGACTCATTGGCAGTGTCATTTGCCAGCTGCAAAAACAGTATTGGGATGGGAAACATGCTAGGAAGAAGCAGGCACTTGGGAAGAACATATTAGTAAAAATGCTATTTTTATTTAAAGTTCTATACAGTCAAAGTTCATCTTCCAATGTTTTCTAAGGATTAGGCTTTCAGTGACATTGAAACTTTTGGCCCAAACATTCCTGGAATCACATTGTCCTCTCTAGAACGAATGAGGAGAAACTAATGAATTATATTAAAACTTATTGTTGTGAATTTCATAAACTGGTTTTTTTTTTTTTTTTTCCCCTCAGATTCTTTGTTTTGCCTTGTAAAGCACTTGAATGAAGTGATAATTGGTGGCCCTGGAAAGTGGCTGCTTGTGCTGGTGCTGAAAACCAATGGGTCCCACTGGGAACTTTTCTAGGACACAACCAGCAACGAGAGGTAATTCAGATTCTGAGTGTCACTGAAGTGAGCAGCTCCCTCTGGCACCAGCAGAGTCCAAAGGCATCTTTGGGAGAGTTCTCAGATGGGATTTCCCCACGTTCTCTGGGAAGAGCTTCCTGGCACTTGGAGTTCTTTTGTGCTGGGGAGAGATGTGCTGAGCTGGGCCATTTCTCTGACTTCAGCTTTGGATGAAAATGTGTTTCTATCAGGAGCTCCAGCTCTGCACTGATCTCTCAGGCTGTGCTCTCCAGCACCCCAAAGCTCACCTGGTCTAGTGGGAGCCATCCCTGCCCATGGTGGAACCACTCCAGGGTTCCTCCAGATGTTTTTCTGCTGGAACATTTCTCCCTGTGGAAAAAGCAGGTGTTTGGAATGTGGTGCTCCAGTTCCAGCAAAGGAAGTAAAAAGCAGAAGTGTCTCAGCAAACTTCAGCTACTTCAGCAAACTTCAGCCTGGGGTGTTGGAAATCAATCTTATCATAGAATCACAGAATCACAGAATCCTGGATGGTTTGGCCTGGAAGGGACCTTAAATCTCATCCAGTCCCAGCCCTGCCATGGCAGGGACACTTCCACTGTCCCAGGGTGCTCCAAGCCCTGTCCAGCCTGGCCTTGGACACTGCCAGGGATCCAGGGGCAGCCCCAGCTGCTCTGGGCACCCTGTGCCAGGGCCTGCCCACCCTCCCAGGGAACAATTCCTTCCTTATATCTGATCTAAATCTTCCTCTTCTGGTTTAAAACTCTTCCCCCTTGTTCTGTTACTGTCTTACGCGGCTGGGAGAAGAATCAGCCAGAAATTGTGTGTGAGAAGGTGGTTGCACCCCAGAGGAGAGAGAGCTTTTGTCCTTTGGCTCTTGGGGTTGCAGTTACTCCATTAGTTTTTGTGATATAAATGCTAAGCACATGGTGAAGATCACTTCAGACTTCTGACCTTTTCCACTTTCTTATTCCCCTTCCTCAGCTGAATGGGGGAGGTGGTTATGGAACTGCCAACAAAGCCTGTGAGGACCAGATAACAATGAGGTGATAGCACACAAATGTCAGCCTCCATTAATCCCAGGACAGCCACCCGGATGCGTTTACAGCAGATAATCTAAACACAAACACAGCGTTCTAATCTCTGCCCTGGTGACTCACCAACAGATATTGACCTCAAGGCAAAGATCAGCATCTGTTCCAGAGCTGTTCCAGGCTCTTTGGAAGGTGTTGCTTTTATTTTCACCACAATTGCAATGTTTCTCAGTATTCAAGGGTCCTTCAAATTCCTAGAAGTGAGAACAGCCAGTGGTGGAAAACATGAAGGAATTTCAGATCCAGTCAGAGCAATTAAGGAATTCTTCCCCCAGAGGGTGCTGGGCACTGCCCAGGGAATGGGCACAGCCCCGAGGCTGCCAGAGCTCCAGAAGAGTTTGGACATCACTCCAGGGATGCCCAGGGTGGGATTTGGGATGTCTGAGCTGGACTGGATGATCCTTGTGGGTCCCTTCCAGCTCAGGGTATTCTGTGGCTATGAAGTTGAGGATATAATCCTGATGTACAGCACTCCCTGGTTTTCTTTGGATGTTTTCTCTTGGGGAAAGGAGAAGTCTGTGGTCCAGAGTACACCTGTGGCTCTTCAAAACTGTTTAGACTGACGTGTAAATGCCTGGTTATTATCACAGCTGCTGGAGTCTATTTCTTTTCCATCTTTTTATCCTGGGTGAAGTGGTTCCATGGCCTGCAGCTCCCCAGACACACCAAGTGTGGACTTTCCTTCCTTTTTCTGAAGTTTGGCTGCTTGTTGGCACATGGTGCTGAGTGAAGGGAATTCTGCAGGGTCTTCTCAGCAGAGAAACAAAGGCTGATCACTGCTGATAAAGCTGGAACTCAGCAAGGAAAAACCAAGTCAAATGCCATTTCTGAGGAATCAGTACCCGAGGAACAGTGATTTTCCTTTTGCAAAATTAAGCTCCAGAGCAGCAGATCACCAGGTTCAGCTTTTAATAGGATGCCGTGTTTGAAATTATGATAATGGGATATTATTTGGTATTATGACATTTTAGCCATCTAGCATTAAAAAAATAATTCCCTATAGCCATTCCCTGGAAAAGAAAACTGAGATTCATTGACTGCACTAAGAGATGAGAACAAATTCCATGTAGCTCTTGAAATATTGCCAGATGACCAATTTTTATTTTCACATTGTGTCTTTTTTCACCTTTATTTCTCACTGGATTTCAAACTTTAGACTTGAAATATGCCAGGGTGGTTAATCTGTAGCCTCAGAGAATTAATGTCAGACAATAAGTTCTCCAAAGAGGGGTAAAGAAACCAAAATTCAGTCCTGGGAGGGGGGAAACGTGACTAAATGACACAAAAAAGGAGCTAAATGTTCATTCAAATTCCGACCAAAACCACGGCAGAAAGTTCTCAGACCAAGGCTCCCAGAGGACATGGACACAGAACTATAAAATAAATACTGAGGAATATGGGACATAAAGAAATTCTAGAAAAAAACTTAATGCTGCCAAAAATATCACCTCCCATCCAGCCCAGATAAAAGGTGACATTTGTACATGGCCTCTTGCATTCAAAGACTTCTACAGAGAGCCAGACTCTGAGTGCAGGAACCAGAGGTCGAAGTTTGGTCACCTAAATTTAAAACAGTGATGTGGAAAAACCTCTGTGTATCTACTGCACTCCCATCAGCTGTCATCCTGCTCCTTTATTTCCAAGTTAATTAATTCCCTGGAGATGCAGCAGCCTTGGAAGGGCTGAGCCCTGTGGTGCCTTGAGCCATGGGGTCTGAATGCAAGGGGCACAATCCCTGCTCTGAGGGCCTCACTCCCTGTCCTGTTTGGTATATTTCATCTCCTAAACATGGCTCAGAATTCCACAGCTGAGATCAACCATGGAAAAGCTCAGTGTTTCCATCATTGATTTAAAGTTGTCTGGAAAGATTTAAAATGATGACATATAGAATTTGGTAAACTAGGATTATTGACATCAGCTGAGAGACAAAATATTCTGGAAATTATTGACAACACTGGTAAATTTTGGTATCACTGTTTATTATTAATCGAGTTGTTTAAGGATTTAACTACCTTATAAAAACATGTGTAAAATTTATAGCATAGAATTGAAGTTGATAATTGTTATGTATGCTGTTTTCCTGACAAAATCTAAAAGCAGTGAAGGCAGAGGAGCTCCACAATTCCTCTTCATTGTCCTGTCCTGTTCTCCTCTCTTCCCCTTCCTTTCCTCTTCCCCTTCCCCTCTGCCACAGACCATCAACAGCCTCAGGCTTGGGGGAATCCAAGTGTTTTTCTCTGAGGAGCCCCTGCTATTTTCCACTTACTGACAACTGTAAAATCAGTTTCCTTCAGGAAAAATGATTCCTTTGTCTCCCTGACTCTAGCTGGATGTTCACTATTTGTTCTAGTTGTGACAAAGCAATCTACTGCTAAGGTATGCTTTTGTTTCTTCTTGTAAGGGACCTTCAAATAAAATTTCACTCGTCCTTGGTGTGGTGTCTCCATGAACCCATCTAATTCTGGTGGCAGGTGAGCTGTACCTGCACAGATAGAAATATTTAATGCTGTTCTGTGAGCTCAAACCTCAGACAGCACTAATGCCCCTCTTCTTAATGTCAAACAGGAGTTCTGTAAGGAACAGCAGAAATTGAAACTACAACAAATCTGGGTTGAGTGAACACTCCCCTCTTCTCCTCCTCTTCAGCCTGCTTGGAATTCCTCATTTTCAGTAACCCACACTGCCAAGGCCACCACTAACCCACATCCCCACGTGGCTTTTAGATCCCCCCAGGGATGGTGACTCCACCACTGCCCTGGGCAGCTGTGCCAGGGCTGGACAACCCTAAAATATTGGTGAAGAAATATTGATGAAGAATTATTCCCCAACATGCATCCTGAGCCTCCCCTGGCCATTTCCTCTCTCCTGTCCCTGTTCCCTGGCCCCACCTGGCTGTCCCCTCCTGCCAGGGACTTGTGCAGAGCCAGAAGTTCCCCCTGCGCCTCCTGAAATGTTTCCACTCTTTAAGTGTTTTCATTTAAAGGGAACCAAATAAAAATATGAGATTCTCCACTCTGAAACAATCTCAAAATCACAACCATGCATTTCAGAAAGGCAATTTCTGTGCTGACACTGCTGGGCTGTTGTGGTCCAGGAGAGGAAATTCCTTATGGATCTTTTAGAAGGTAGGAAGAAAAATGGGATTAAAGAGTTGATTTCCAGGAGGTCCTGGGGTCTGAACCTGGGCTCATGGCATTCAGAAGTGATTTAGGAATGGGAAAATAGCAAGGAGACTCTGTTTTCATGGTGGGCTCTGGTCTTCAAACTCCCTGAGGAATTGCAGGAGGATGTTATTGCATTACATTTTCTGTCAAATGGAATGAAAGGTAAAGGTCAGTGGAGGGATGTGAAGTGATGCACCAGGATTACATTTTTTAAAAAAAACCCAATAAAAATGAACAAAAATCCCTTCAAAAACCTGATTTTGCACTAAGAGTAATTGGCTCTGAGGTGACTGTTCAGAATCAGGAAAATTACATTTGGATGATTTGTTTTTAATTGGTCTCTAACGTGAGGCAACCTGCAGAATAAATTCTGTCCCTGTGGAAATTACCTGGGCACATGTGCAGGTATTCCACTGCTCCAGGGAAAAGGGGGTGGAGCTGGGAAAGGTTTGAACAAGGGTGAGGAGGACAATGAAGGGGATACAGTTGTTTTTCATGCAGAAGGAGAGGAATATATGGAATACTTTAGTCTGGAAAGGAGTAAAATAATGGAAAAAGGAGGAAAATAATGGGAAAATAAGCAAACAAATGGAGAAAAGAAGTAAAAATAATGGGGAAAAGGAGTGAAATAATGGGAAAATGAGTAAAATAATGGGAAAATGAGTAAAATAATGGGAAAATGAGTAAAATAATGGGAAAATGAGTAAAATAATGGGAAAATGAGTAAAATAATGGGAAAATGAGTAAAATAATGGGGGAAAGGAGTGAAATAATTGGAAAAGGAGTGAAATAATTGGAACATGAATAAAATAATGGGGCAAATGGGAGGGATTTGATGGAACTGAGTCCTGAGAGCCATGGCAAAGGTGATGCTGTGTGCTTTTACATCATGGGAAGCAGGGGGCAACAAAATCCACTCTCAGAAAAGAGGATGGATGACTGTTCTTCCCGTTGCTCTAGAATGTTGTGAACGTGGGAAATTTCTGCAGATTCAGGGGGAAATGAACACATTCCTGGGAAGGAAACCCAGGCAGGACCAGTGCTGACTTCTGACTTGAGAAACCCCTAAAATGCAACTTTCTGAGGAAGACAGAATACTCTGGAGCCCTTTAATACATGAGTGTCCTAATCTTATACACTTCCATGTCCTTTAGATGATTGTAGGGAAGATATTTAATTAAGAGGGAAGATATTTAATTCAACAGATCAGTTTGATCTGATCCACTGCTTGTGTGAAGGCAGCTTGTGCTAAATATTTGTTACATTTATCTGCCACCGTGTAATATGGAATCTATTGAGAAAGGAAGTCAAGTTTTGAGTTTTGAAGTTTTTACATTGAGCAAGACAGTTGAGAGCAGATTTTCTTTCCACTCCTTT
>VZRH01007248.1:226734-237756 GCA_013397555.1 Urocynchramus pylzowi | reverse complement strand
GGCGCTCGGCCGGGCCCCGCCGTGTCCCAGCGGCACGGGAGGGACGCGGGACCGCCACGGTTGTCCCCCGGTGTCCCTCTTTGTCCCTCTTTGTCCCCCTGTCCCTCGGTGCGGCGCGGCCGCAGCTCCCGCCGGCGGCGGCCGCGCTCTGCCTCCCCCTGGTGGTGGGCGGCGGTGCCGCAGCTCCGAGCCGGGGCCAGCCTTTTTCACCGATTTTTGCGGTTCTTTGCCCTCGTTTGCCCCGATCTGCGCTGCTTCCACTGCCCGGACCTTGCTCACGCTCTTTACTCGGGTGTTTAAGGAGGAGCCAGCCCAGGCCCTGCTGCACTGGCCACGGGCAGAGCTAGGACACCGAAGGCAGGCTGGGTGTGCCCTGGTGTCCCCCGGTGTCCCTCGGTGTCCCCCGAGAGCAGGGGCGACAGGAGCAGCGCCTTGCACCTCGCGTTCCCCTCCTGTGATTAAAGGCTGGGTGGAGGGGGAACGCCCCAAAGGGTTTTACTGGCGCCTGGACAAGGGGCAGACAGTGAGAACACCTGCCAGGGTGCCCAAATCTGCTGGATCTCAAAGCCTCCTCCATGCTGTGGGCAGTGGGGGGAGCGCCTGGGGACTCTCTCACGATGTCCCCAAAGCCTTCGACCCGGCCAGGCTGCCCCCAAAACGCCAGAGCTTGAACAGCACCGGGTTCCTCTGAAAGCACGTTCCCACCAGGGTGCCCCAGGAAATCCTGGGCAGAGGCATCAAAGGCCCCTTGGAGACTCTCAGCTCTTAGAGCAGTGCTTCAAAAAGTGCTCTGCTGCCTTCAGCAGGTCCCTGCCTCGCTGCCCAGGGCTCCAGGAGCACTGGGGGCTTGTCCGGGGTTTGGCAGTCCCAGGGATGCTTTGGGAAGCTGGCTGGAAACCATCCCAATCCCTGAGTGCCCTTGGGATCTTACCCTCCTGCCTTTCCAGCTCTTTTGTAGAAAATCCCATACCTGGGAATTCTGCAGGGCTCCCTGGAAGCTACTCTGGAGCTCAGTTACAATTAAAAACCGTCAACAAAAAATTTCGTGCAGAAGGAAAAAAACAAATACCAAACAAACGCACCAATGTGTGAAGTTCTCATTTCTCTAATTACAGACAAATCCTTAAGCAATCATTGAAGCACACACTGCAGTCATGTGGAAATACCACAGTTGTTCACAAAATGGGTTTTGTGAGGAAATACAAGCAAAACTTTATGTATTTTATTAAAGCAAATCAACGGCAAATACAAACAAATACAATAAATAAAAATAAATACAAGTGCTCTAAAATGCAGGACAGTAAAAGTGCTCTAAAATGCAGAACCAGAGAGGTTCTGCAGCAGGCAGGAAGGGAGGGTTTGTCCTTGTGCTGGACAGAGGAAATTTGTCTTCTAGAGGGATTGCTGGGTCCACAGAACACAGAGAATGGTTAAGGCCAGAAAAGCCCAGTGAGATCAGAGCCCAGCCATCCCCAGCACTGCCAGGGCCATCACTGCCCCGTGTCCCCGAGTGCCACATCCACGTGTCCTTTCAACCACTCAAGGAACGGGGACTCTGCCCTGGGCAGCTGTGCCAGGGCTGGACAACCCTTTCCGAGGAGAAGTTGTCCCTAAATCCGTCCTACCCCCCCGGGGCACCCTGAGCGGTCTCCCCGGGGAGCAGAGCCCTGGGTGCTCCTCCCGGGGCTCCCCGCCTGCCTCCCCCCTTTCCCGTTTGCTGCCGGGGCTTTGCTGCCTCACCAGCCGCTTTCCCCCATTTGCCCGGGGCTGAACAAATTCCCGAGGGCTCCTCCGCGCTCCCGTTGCCCCGGGCCAGGCTGAGAGCGAGGTGACACGGGAGGTGACACGGGAGGTGACACTGAGGGGACAGACGGGCGTTCCTGCGGGTTTCAGCTCTGAGCGGGGCTGGAGGAGCCCCGGTGCGGGTTGTGGGGAGCTGGGGCAGCTCCGCCCTGCGCAGGGATGGCTGATGATGGACGGGCCGCTGCTGCCGGTACCGGGCCGGCGTCAGTCACGGCAGCAGCGGAACGGCCCAACGGCGCCAGGCTGCCATTGCAGCGAGTGAGAAGGGATGGGGGCAGGGTGGGAGGGCGCTGGGGGCTCACCGGCAGGGCGAGGCGCGGTGTCGGGGCCCGATCGCCCGGGGAGGGCGGCGGGGCCGAGCGGCGCCATGTGCGACCCACGCGGGGCTCGCGGCACTTCCGGGTTCGTTGGCCACGACGGTGTCCCCGCAGGGTCAAAAACTAGCAGATCCTGGAGTCACGTGTTCACGTTTTCTTCCCTGGAGCTTGCCGGGAACTGGAGTCTTTCGTCGCCAGGCTGCCGGGTGGCCAGGCTGTGCTCGCGGTGCATGCCGGGAGGTGTAGTTTTGATGCGCGGGGTAGTGACCGCATGCGCACTAGGGCCCAGCCCCGCTCTGGCTGGCGCCGCCCAGCGGTCGCAGCGGGTGCTGCAGGCGGAGCGCCCCGGCCGCCTCAGCGCCCCCGGCGGCGCCATCTTGGCTCGGGGGCGGTGACGGGGAAACCGCCCGGGAAAAGAGATTAAAATCATCCCCTCTGCTCCGGAGTCAGGCTGGGAGGGCTCGTCCTGGAGAAGGGAGGGCTCCTGGGACACCTGAGAGCATAAAGAGGCTCCAGGAGAGCTGGAGAGCGACCTTGGACAAGGGCCTGGAATGACAGGACAAGGGGAATGGTTTCCACTGCTAGAGGGCAGGGATGGATGGGATATTGGGAAGGAATTGTTCCCTGGGAGGGTGGGCAGGCCCTGGCACAGGGTGCCCAGAGCAGCTGTGGCTGCCCCTGGATCCCTGGCAGTGCCCAAGGCCAGGCTGGATGGGGCTGGGAGCAGCCTGGAGTTGCCCTGTCCCTGGAGGGGAACACCNCCCAGAGCCGGGTACCCACCGAGAGAGATGCGCCGTTGGAAGAAGAGCTGGCCCCGGATGATGTCCTCGTCCTGCTCGAAGGGGACGTCCCCACACACCATGTTGCAGTGTTGTCACAGCAGACCCCAGCCAGGTAATAATTAGTATTGACTCCATGTATTACAGAAGGCTGATCAATCCCTTTATTATATTATTATTATTATTATATCTTTATTAACAAACCCATTGCTTTTATAGACAGTTACAATACAGGTTGACCTACTTGGTCCTCCAGTCCAAACACCATCACCATTGGTTAATTAAGAAACCATCCTTTGGTAAACAAATCTCCATAACACATTCCACATGTGTTCAATGTTCACAACAATAGGTGCAGCAAGTGAAGATAAGAATGGTTCCTCATTCTTTTCTCTGATCTTCTCGCAGACGGCATTTCTCTCTGTGGCCAGAGAGCTGCTGCCACATTGTAGAGCAGGACCTGATGGTGGCTGAGTGGCTGTGGTAGGGGTGTTGGTTTTCTCAGCTTTTATAGAGATGGGGTAACTGAGAGGTGTTTTAAAAGATTTCATTCCATTATCAGTCTTGATGGAGGGTGAGACATAAGAGATGTAAAACTCAACTCCATTCCATCAGAAGCCAACTTATTTCCTGGTTACAATTCCTTATAAATGGTTTTTATTAGCTTTTGCCACACAGTGCTGCTATTACTTCTAACACCAATCACCTATATTTTTACCCCACGTGGTCTTGCTATGATGCATCTTTTATAGTTCTAATTCTTTAAAATATCTGGTCTTTTTGCAAAGCCATATTCTGAAACTTGTTGAAACTTGTTTCTAGGTCAATCTCTCTCTCAGCATCTCAGCATAGTCATCTCTATACCATGGCCTTCCTAAGTCAGCACACCTTATCTCAGTGTTTGCACACAGATATACAAGGCTATGTGAGCTTTCTAAGTTTTACAAGACTAAGATTCTAAGTTTTGAGAATTCTTTACAAATCCATTTCTCACAGAGTGGAAGCAGATCTGCTCCAAGGGGCTGTACCCCCACGTTCCTGCAGGACACAGGAGCGCCAGACCCTGGCCTGGGCATTCCTGGGGTGCAGGAGCTGCCCTGGGGCACAGAGCAGCACCTGCTGCCTTCTCTCCTGCCCCTGGCTCATGGTTACAAACCCTGATGTGTGAAATGGAGCTGGAAAAGGGCAATGCAACCCTGGGGAAGGCCTAGACTTTATATGCCAGAGAAAAACCCACCCACGAGTGGGGGAAAAAACCCTGTGTTTATCCTCCCCTTCACTGGCCAAAAACCCCAATCGTGAGCCAGGGCAAACAAGGGGAGAGGAGCAGCCCAAGCCCTTTGTGGCTGCAAACGAAACCAGACAGAGCCCAGGTTCTGAAACCACCTCTGCTGCTCCTTCAAAGGTGTTTCTGTCACACTGGCTCCGAGGCCAGCCCCCAGCAGAGCCAGTGCAGGTGGCAGAGGCTGGCAGCAGAGCCAGGAGCTCCTGTTTCACAACATCCATCTCTTGCCAAACAGCAACTTGGCAGTGGATGAAGAATTAATCCCATCGCCCCCAGCCTAGGGGGAACCTCCAGAGCATGGTGGCCTCACCTGCACTTTGGGTCTGGAGGAATGTGCCACAACTGAATTCAGCCGCGGAATTATTTAGGCTGGAAAAGACCTCTGAGATCATCCAGTCCAAGCTTTGACTGTTCCCCGCCTCAGCAACCAGACCAGAGCACTGAGTCCAGTCCTTCCTTGAACACAAAGTTCACCTTGCCCGTGGCCAGGTCGACCAAGCCCTGGGGAAGAAGAAGCCTTTCAGGACACGGGAGGGCTGGAAGCACTTTTTAAAAAAGTGAATAAATATTCAAAATGAGGGGATTTTCTGCAAAGCCGCCCGTTCGGGGAGGCCGGGACCGACAGCAGAGGGCGGCACGGGCTCGTCGCGGCGCATCGGCTCCGGCACCTGCCGGCTGTCCCCGGGCCAGCTCTTTTTGCCCTTTCCCTCTCCATCACCCGCTCCCAGGGCACGGGCAGGTATTTCGGGGGGCAGAGCGAGCCCTGGTTCTCTGACAACGAGCCCAGCATCTCCAGCAGCTTTCGATTCTGAACGAGAATGAAACTCGAGACAGAAGAATCAGTTCCTTTTCCCGTCCTGAAGCTGAAGCGGAGAAAGGAAACTTCAGATCTGGCAAAAATGTGCAAAATGTGCAAAAATAGCACATTCGAGGGTACCCAGCTGCGGGGAGGGCACTGCCCTCCTGGCCGGAGGGGCTGTGTTGGACTAGCGAAGTTTCCAGGAAGGAGCTGGGTGGAGAAGCCGCTCTTTCCACCCGGAGCTCAAAACCCCAGGGATATTTATCGCATATTACACATCCAACAATGTTATCACAAATCCCCTCATCGCGTCACAGGGCTGCAAACTCTGGGACATGGGACCCATCCCCCGCGGGAGCGGGAGTGAGGGCTGAGCACGGACAGTCCGTCCGTCTGTACGAGAGTCACTTTTAGCATCTGTGAATCGCTGCAGAGCTCCTTTGGGTCCCGCCGTCCCCTCCCTGCGGGCAGGCTGGGCTGGCTTTGCTGTTCCTCCCCTGCTTGAGGGCTCGATGCCTCCTGGAGTTTCCCCTCCCTGTGAATTGCTTTTCCATAGCAATTCACACATCTTCTCCTGCTCCACGTATTTATAGGCTTTATCAAGGTTTTGTTTGGAAACACCCTGCTAGAGCAACAGAGGAGTGACCCCTCCGCCCTGGCGAGGGTGGGGGGCTCATTGTCTCTCTGGCCACATCCTGCTCCGCTCCCCAAAGGTGGGAAGACCCACCCGGAGGGTGAAATCCAAGTCCTTGGCACTCACAGTTACACCTTGATTATGTCAGGCGTTGATTAACAGGGCAGGAGCAGACTGGGCCAAATGGAGCCAAATCTGTGTGCTTTGGGGGGATGTACACACACCTGGGCGTGTGTGTGGGCCCCTGCGAGTGTGGCCACCCTACAGGGAGCAATCTACTCCACGGAGTAGCCTGGCACTGAGACTGGCGCTGCCACGGCGCATCCGTGCTGCACGCTTGGCAGAGCACGGCTGGATTCCCTTGGGGCTGCTTCTGATGCTGAGGGCCCCAGCCCTGCCTGCCCATTTCAGGGAGAGAGATGGAGAATTTTGGGTGACCTGAAGTGACATTTTGCCGCTTCTGTTTCTCTCACAGCTTTCTCAGCGGGTGAGATCTCCATCCCGACACCCGCTCGCCCCTCGTATTCACACACGTGCCTCTGCGGTATTTGAGGGCCCTGAAGTGGCTGTTGTAGTTTGTAACAGGAGCTGTTGTTTCATTTTTGGGGTTGCTTAACCCCCTCCTAACTGTAATAAACCCAGTGAGTAAGGACACAAAAATATTACCCTGGAGGTAGGGGACCAAAAGCTTGGAAAGGGATGAAAGAAACACTCCCATTACAGCTTTCAAAATATGTTTCTATAGCTGAAGCTGCTAAATTTGACTCAACTTTACACGCTGGAAAGGTTTTGCGGTTGGTTTGGGGTTTTTTATGGTGAATAAGTGTTTTTTCCTCTTTAAAACCCCCACCAACTCTCAGGCTGAGTGATGCAGTTTCGATGTGTCACGGAGGCAGGGTTAGTGCAGATCTGCTCTTGGAAGAATCACTGTAAACCCCAAAACATGAGACTCTGGTCTTGAGTGGGGCTCCAGGTGCCTGAAACCAGCAGCTGGCCCCCCTCGCTGTCCCAGCAGGGTGGGGGTGTCGCAGGAGGCCTGGGAAGGGACAAGTTTCACCCTGGTTTCACACTGAGAGGGGGCAGGGCTTTGGTCTGAGCTCCTGCAGGATTCAATCCCCTGCCCAGGGGATGTGGGGACACCGGGGGATTAAAGCTGGGAGCTCCCGCTGCAAATCTCAGCCTGAGGAAAGAGGGCAGGGGAAAGCAGATGAGCCCAGGCTCCACCACTAAAGATCTCCAGCGAGTTGGGTCACTGTGCCTCAGTTTCCCCACAAGGAGATGATGCTATTGCCACACAGGCCGCTGGCATAGCGCTCGGAGACTGATTTCCACAAGGGTTCATTCCCGGGGAGCTGGAGCCCTGGGACATGGTTTGCTGATAATTCACCTCGACCTAAGACCTCAGGCAGGAGTCAAAAATAGCTCCTGTGACTCACTGTGCCAAGGAGGCCGAAGGGTTGGAGACAGTGCCTCGGGGACACCTGGATGTTTTCCTTAAGACAGGGAGGTGGTGAGGTGCCACCTCCGAGTTTCTGGCTCTTCAGGTCCCTGTGGTGAGCCCGGGCCCTGCTCCCCAGGTGTTTTCTCCTTGGTGCTCATCTGCCTTTCTCCAGCTGTGGCAGAAGTTTGGCTGTTGCTCATCTCCCATTCCCAGAAAGGGATGTGTAAAACATAAATGTCCCTTTTGCTGCAGCTCCAGGCTCCCCTGGCTGGTCCTTCCTGCATCACCAAGCACTTTAGCTGGGGATGGATGTCTACAGAAAGGCACAGGTGTGATGAGTGCTGGCCCTTTGAAAGACCTCAGTCATCCGTGGGATTCCAGTGCTTCCAGAACTGGAGATCCAACAGCCTGAAATCTTCTCCTGGTCCCGCTTCATTGGTTTTTTTTTCCAATTTCTGCATTGTGGGTGCTTCACGGGAGCAAGAAAAATTTGTGAAAGGGAGGTGGGAGAGCAGTGCTGCCTCTGAGTCAACTCCCCGTGAATAACTTCTGTGTTTTCATCCTCTCCTGTCATATCTGGTGGCCCCAAACTGCAGGAAATATCCCCTCAGTGAGGAAAAATGAGGGGTGAAAAGGGCTCTTCTTTCCTCCAGGCCCTGAGTGCAATGGTGATGGGCAGCCTGGAGGGGAGAACAGGCAACTGATGCTGTAACTGCCCATCTTTGGTCTCCCACCACATCTGCCATGATCCTTTCCCTGTGGCAGAGACCTGGGACATGAATCTGGTGGCTCTTGTCCTCGTGAAGGTGTTACTGCTCAGGGAATCAAACGTAGATGCCCTGATCCTTTTCCAGAGAGGCTTGGGACACAAATCTGGTGGCACTTAGGCTTGTGTGTGTATTGCTGCTCAGGACTGTTGGTGCACTGGGGATCAAACACTCACCAGTCCAACACCCAGCCCTCGGCCAGGACGGTCCCCTGGGCCAGCGGGTTCTTGGGGACACTTTGGCTCTGTCCCGCGCCTGCAGCACGAGCCTGGGGGTGACAAAATCACCAGCCACAGGCGGAAGCCAAGGGACTATCAACACTCAGCTCCACATGGGACCTGCTCAGTTTTCTAAGAAACACCGCAACAGTCGCGAGCGCTTACGGGAAGGGTGGGCCGGGCCCAGCCCACAGCGAGGCCGCGATAGTGCTCTGCTGGTGCCGGGGGGCACAGTGGCCGCACCAGGGGCTTGGGGGCTCCATGGGGTAGCAGGAGGTGTGGTGGGGATGTTTGTGTTCGTGTAAGAGCAGCTTCCTGGATGGTCGTGAGGGGAAAAGAGAGAGAGGAGGGTAGATCTAAACCACATCTCAAAATAGGCCTAAACTTTGACGGCGTTTGGAGCTGTGCTTCCTGCTTCGAGCAGCCCCAAGGAGATGAAAGATGCAGCTGAGTGAAATAGGAAAAAAAATAAAAGAAAAAAAGCAAAAAGCATGACAAACAAAGGAACTTAACACTCTCTTCACCAAGGCAGAGACACAGACATGATAGCAGGTCACTCCATGAGGCTGGGATGGGGCTCCAGGACACCCCATTCCCTCCTAGCAGCCCCATGGCTTGGAGAGCAGGACAGGAGAGCCTGGGGTGATCTGGGGAAGGGGACTGCTGACTGGACATGGGGCTATTAAGGAAAAAGCCCAGGAGCAAGCCAAGGAAAGGAGAGTCCTGTTGTGTCAGATCTGGCCTGGATACTTGCAGTCACCTATAGAAAGGGAAAGCTGCCTCTTCCTTGGAGCAGACACAGCCCTGTGCATGCAGAAGCTGCTCCAGGAGGTCACGTAGAAACAGGGCTCCAAAATTCAACACATGTAAACTAATTAAAAAAAAAAAAAAAAAACCCAAACCAAGATAAGAAAACACACAAACAAACATCCCTGAAGTGCCGCAGAGCTGGAAATGGGGTTTGACAGTTTGGAGGGTAAAAAACTCGACCGCTGCTGACTGATAGCGACCGACTTCTCGTAATCCGCAGATCGGCTTCCTCTGCTCCTCTGCGTTGGCCGAGCTGGAGGTGGGGACAGCCCAACAGCCCGCTGGCTGCTTCCTGCACCCACCAGCCCCCGGCATGCAACACCCAACGGAGCCGGAGCAACAGGATCTGCCTTACCAAAATTGAATTTGGCTGACAACATCCGGCGTTTCGTAAGGGCGCTTTGATGTTTGTTTACTCGCCAGCTCCAGCACATGCTCCGCACCAGCCTGCGGATGAATGGGCTCAGCACGTCTTTGATCTCTCCCAGGAGAGCTGCCAGGAGCAGTCAGCTCTGGAAACACCCCGTGGAGGGATGGATCCGTCCGTCCCCGTGGTGCTTTTGACTGGCTGGGCCCAGTTCGTGCTGGGGTGGGATCGTTGGAGTCAAGTGTGGCTGGAGACAAGGTCCCTGGAGTAGCCATGGTGTGGTCACTGCTACCCCACAACTCACAGCATATCCTCCATCCCTCCCCACAACAAAGGAATGTCTCCACCACAGCAAGTTTTTTGTTTTTATTTAAAACCGCATAAAAAAAATAAGATTTCTCAATTCCCCTGTACAATATTAACTATTAACAAAACCCGCCAGCTACACACTTGGTTACAGGTACAGACTGGACAATGCAGACAGCCTGGGCCAGCTCCCCCCTCCCCAGCCCAAAAAACTAGACACCCGTGAAAAAAACCCAAATTCATCTGCAAACTGAGATCTGCACGTGGCAAGGAAAGAACAGCACCCAGAACTATGTACACAGACAGCTGGGGAGAAACAGCCACCCCACACCTCCACCAGACATCCAAAGGAAACACGATGGGCCCGGGGATGGACACAGGACAGAAACAGAAGGAAGACCCGAATGGAAAACCGGGGGATCAGCAGCTGTAGAAGCAAGGCATGGGCTGGAAACCCACATGAATTATAAATAAATAAATAAGTTATCCTAGTGGCTAGAACTCTTCCTTTAAAAAACAAACAAACAAATTTATGAAAATAAATTAAAAACAAAAACTGGAAATGAGAAAAAAGGCAAAATGTTATCACTATTCACAACTGTACATCAAGCTTTGCTCTTGTAGAACTATGTACACATTTACAGCTGTTGGTTTGCATTGTTTGTGCATTCATGAGGGCACAGAGAAGCAAAGAACCCCAGAAAACCCGTGTGGGATGGAGGCACAGGAGGCGAGGCATAACCCACTTGGTTCCCAAGCATCTTCTGACCCATTTCCTTTTTGAAAAGGGAAAAGGAACTATAGGCCCAGGCGAGTCTCAGAAAAGCAGCACTGTAGGAAAAGTTAAGTCTTTCCTCCAGTGCAGCTCAGATCAAACAGAAGGCACACAAGCACGGGGACAGCGAGAAGGGACAGTGAGAAGGGACAGCCACTTTGCCACGGGCCCTGCCCTCCCCACAGTTTTCCCCCATTGAAGCTTTTCTTGCAGTCAGGTCATCCAATTCAACAGGTCAAGATGACACTTGAGAGCCTCCAAAACCAGTCCAAAAAAAGTAACTGGTAAAATCTCAGAAGAGACAAGGTCATTCAGATGGAGTCCAGGAGAGCTGGCTTGGATGGTGGCTACCAGAACTTGGAAGAGCAGGTCCCCAGCCCAGCTCGAGGGCAGGATGTGCACATTCCCATCTGAGAACATGTGAGGATCCCTGCTCAGCACTATGGTCAAGATGAAAAAGTCTGGTTTTCTTTGCTTCTTATGACCAGGAGCTGCATGGAGCTGTTACTTGTCAGGCTCCTGGATCAAACTGTGCAGGTGGATCTCAGCTGGTTCCAGGTGAATGTCCTGCAGCCAAGAATGGTTGAAAATGTCTTCCAACGACGGCCTGTCCGAGGGGCGCATGGACAAACACCACTTGATGAGGTGTTGGCACTCTGGGGAGAGAAATCAGCAAGCACTGGTCAGTCAGAGCAGGCTCCTGTCCACCCTGTGCAGTGCC
>VZRH01007248.1:202900-220683 GCA_013397555.1 Urocynchramus pylzowi | reverse complement strand
ATGCTACAGGGAAACCTGGGTTGGGAAATGGCCCGGGTAGGTTGGGGCAGGGAAGGGGGCGGCTGGGGCCGAGCCGCTCGTGTTTCACATCACGTCAGGGCTGAGGAATTTCCTCTGCTCTGGGGGTGCCTCGCAGAGAAAAAGGGGGAGGCTTTAAGGTTAGCTGGGGATGAATAATAGCCAAGAGAGGGATTAGAAGTGTTACCCAGGGGCTGCTGTTTACAAGCAAACCTTCCTGCCGAGAGCAACAGGGGAAAGTGGGATGCATGGGGGTGATGGTGGGGTGATGGATGTGCCACCCACATCCCTTCCCCGAGAGCACAGCGGGGGATCCCCCCAGCCCCTGAGAGATTTTGTCCCCAGCATCAGCAGGGTCCCAGCAGCCGCTTCCCTGCACACGTGGCGTGTCCTGGGGTGCCCGGCCTGGCTCCCCCACGGTGTCCTCCTGTCCCCCAGGAGGTTTCCCACCCTTCTGTCACCCTGAGCTGCAGACACCCAGATCATCCCTGTGCACAGGCAGGAGAATCCACGCGAGGATTTGTGTCACCCTCTGGAGAGGGAACAGGGAGAAGGGCTATAAGGAGTGGGGAGGGGGCACAGAGACACAGCCTGGGGGCAGTGCCCGGGCGTGGGGCTTGTACCCTGCTGGGGGATGGGAGCAAGCCCCGGGCCTGGGCATCTCCTGGCATCATCCCACCACTCCTGAGCTGGGGCCCAGGTTTTGTCCAAAACAATCCATTTCCCCTTTATTGTTATCCTGGGTGATGCAAGGTCAAGATGGGGAGGAGTAAAGGGAACCACACTTCTCCTGTGTTGTTGCACATCATCCTCCATCTCTCTTAGGACAGCTGGGAAGGGATTGTCACAGGTGGAAGTGCAGCCTCCAAGCTGGGCCCAGGGAAACTGTAGGATCCAACCCGGCTGCCCACCCTGGGGTAATGGCAGAGACACTGGAATGTGGGGTGGGCAACTGGGCTCCACTTCCAGGGGCTGTGTGCTGGGGACAGGCTGTTCTCCCTGATTTAGCCCAGGGAAACTGAGGCACGGGGGGGGGGTTGGGGGGGTGGAAGCCCCTGTGAGGCTGGAATGGGGAAATGGGCTTATTCCACCCCATAAAGGGGATGGAAGAGCAAGGGGAAGACGTGGCTGGAATCAGCTGGGTGCTGTTTGGAGGATGCTGAGCTGGTGCACCCACACTGTTGGCCACTGGTGAGACCCCTGACCGTGCCTGGGGACTTGGACCTGGCCCAGTGACAGCATCAGGGACTGGCACCACTTGGGGGACACAAAATACATCCACGCCCGAGGCTCGGGCTGAGTGCAGCCCCACCTGCCCCGCTTAACAGGTTTCTTCCTGCAGAGCATTTGCACAAGAAAAGCACCTTTTAATGGCTGTGGAACAAATGTCGATGGCTAACTGCGGGCAGGAGGGTGCTCAGCTCTCCTCTTCCCCCTCCACCCTGCAAAACCCTGCCTATTCCCAGGTACATTCCTGGCATTGCTCCGTCCTGGAGTGCAGGGAGGGCCCTGACCCCCCGAGCATGGGAAAAATGCCTGTCTGCGTGCGGGAAAGGAGGTGCAAATAGTGCGGGGTGAGGAGGTCAGCCGGGAAATCCCTTTCATCTTCTCCCGGGCCTTTGCCGACACGAGGCCGGGGAGCGCGTGGGGAGAGCGGGAGAGGGTTTTGTCTGCAGCTGGAAAAGAGGAGGCTCCCGGGAGGCTCCTGCGGGGACGGATGCTGGCTCCGAGCTGGAGGAGGCTGAATCGCCACGTGGGGTGGATGGTGTTGGAGATGGGCTGGCCAGGTCCCAGCGGTGACCCCCGGGATGGGCGATGGGTGTGGCGTTTGTCCCCTTGAGCGGCTCAGCGGTCACCGGGCCCCGCCACACGCGAGGATGAGGGGGCAGAGGGGCACCCCCACACCCCACAACGCCCATGGCACACTGGGGTCAGCCCAGTGGGTGACACGGAGGTTCTTGGGTACAGATCACTGTCCCAGTGTCACCCCAGAGAGCTCTGAGTGCCAGATGGACCCGGACTGGTGCTGTCCCATCCTGGAGAGATCCCAGTGGAAACCCATCCCCATCTGCACGAGACCTGACACTGCTGCAAAGGCTGGGCCTGGCTCTGCACCGGGGCTGCTGCAGCAGGAAAAAATCTCCTGGCGGGAGCACAATAAAAGGCAGGTCTTGCCCTCCCTGTTTGGCAAAAACCTCCTGAGTGGAGGAGAAGGGGGGAGACCCTGAGGAGCCCGGGAGACGCGGGGCCATCCCGTCCTCTGCCACAGCCCCGCTGCATTCTGTCCCTCCTCTCTATCTCTGTATCCCACCTGGACAATTATAAACCTCTCCCTGCGGTTTGAACTCTGCCATCTCCCTCCCAGCAGCTCCCCCCGGGGCCATCGTCGTCATCGCTGTCACCTGCCCTTGTTGGCCAAAGGAGGAGTCCCAGCGCAGCCCGGCCCCGTGCGTGCCGAGCCGGATCCAGCCTGGCTTCCAGGAATCGGGGCTGCGGCGGGCGGCTCTGCATGACAGCTGCTGCCTGCAGTGGCATCCGCTCGTCCCGATGTGCTCAGCTCCCCATCCACCCTTTTCCTAAAGCACCCACTGCTCTGTGGGACTCACCTCTCCCCAGGGGTTCCCACTGCCTTGCCCCAGCGTGGGACGAGGGCTTTTCCTGCCTGCACAAAGCAGATGGTAAAACACGGACTAACAAGATCAGAGATTAATCTGCACTTTGCTTCCAAATCGCATAATCATGTAATTATTCCCAGTATCGGGGAGGAGAAGGCTCCTGCTTCCTCCTGGGCCACTTTGCATGGCAGGATGGTGGCAGGGGTGGGATCCTGCCTTGCTGCTGCTGCAGGGCACCGTGACTGAGCTGGGACTGCCCAGTGTCCTGCTGGTTTATGGCCTCCAGCCCAGTGTCCAGTGTGAGGTGTTGGGAGAGCCCAGGCGTGTGGGAGCAGCTCCCCATCACACCCCCCACCCCGTCCAGCCTTGCCCCGGGGTTTTCCACCTCGTGCTGGGGCAGCCCAGCGGGAAACACATCCCAGAGCACCTTTCCACACCCCCTGGCACAGTGCAGGAGCAAACCCAGCCTGGTGACTCCCAGTTCCTACCAGTAAGAGTCCCTGGGGTGGAACTGGGCTACTGCTGGTGTGATGCCCCTCTGTACCCTGCACAGGAGTCAGGTGGCATCAGCACGATCCACTGCTGCCCCAGCACCATCTCTTGCTTTTGTGGGAGAGGAAACGGGGAAAATCCTGCATTTAGGGCAGCACACGTGGCTGTTGGCTCTGAATTCAATTCCTGGGTGGCCGTGGCAGGGCCTCATTATCAGCAGGCCTGGGCTGTTTGCTGGAAAAGGGCGGCAGCGGGGCTGGGTGACCCCACACTTCCTTCCTTTCCTGGAAGCCGCTCGCTGCAAACGTGACGCCCGTGCTCTGATAACCAGCTGCTTTCACAACACTGGCACAGGGCTGGGGCTGGGCTCATCCCTGCTCTGCTGCCATCCTTCCCACCCAGCTTCCATCACCTGCCTTCCCTACCTCAGTTTTCCCCCTTTCCAAGGTGGGAACGCAGCCTTGAGTACTGCCAGAGTGAGGGTTAGATATGTGGATATGTGGTTAGTGAGGTGGATAGGTGGATATGTGGATATGGATATGTACACTGCAAGGTGTAATGAAATGTATTGGGCCTCAGCCTCACTGTGCATCCATCCATCCATCCATTCATCCCTCCATCCATCCATCCATCCATCCATTCATCCCTCCATCCATCCCTCATCCATCCATCCATCCATCCATCCATCCATCCATCCATCCATCCATCCATCTATCCATCCCTCATCCATCCATCATCCATCCCTCATCCACCCATCCATCCATCCATTCATCCATCCCCCATCCATCCATCCATCCATCCATTCATCCATCCATCCATCCATCATCCATCCATCCATCCATCCATCCATCCATCTATCCATCCCTCATCCATCCATCCATCATCCATCCCTCATCCACCCATCCATCCATCCATCCATCCATCCCTCATCCATCCATCATCATCCATCCATCCATCCATCCATCCATCCACCATTCATCCATCCATCCATCCATCCATCCATCCATCCATCCATCCATCATCCATCCATCCATCCATCCCAGTAGTGAGGGCTGTGCTGGAGGCTCCCTTTGCAGCTCTTGGACTGGGCGAGTGAGGAGAAGTGGGGGCTCCTTCACCGCCTTGGGAGCACCCAGGAGAGGCTCAGAGCTGTGCTGAACCCCAGAGCTGTGCTTGTGGCCGTGCACTCTCTGGTCCCCTGTTCCCTGGGGTGGATGGAGGAGCTCAGTGCAAGGGGCAGGATGGGTCAGGAGTGGGTTGGGGGGGTCTTGCCCCCCCTGTGCCCAAGGCAGAGCAGCCAGTGGCCCCTGTGTGCTCTCACCAAGGGGCTGGGCAATCACAGCTGCCTTTGAAGGGGAGTGGCAGGCAGGGTCCTGCCTCAGTCAGGTGTACCCAGCACGGTCCCCTCCCTGCGTGGTGGCAGGTCCCTGCACGCCGCAGGAGCCACCGCCGCGGGTCAGGGAGGGACAGGCTGAGGGGGAAACTGAGGCAGTGGTGGGAATGCCATGACTTGCCTGAACCCTTCTGGAAAGGGACCCAGCAGCCCTGCTGCTCCTTGGACACTGCTGGTTTGCAGCTCTGGGGGCTGTGTGGAGCCAGGCTGGTGCTAACAGGGTTTGGCTGTGGGCTTGGAAACCTGGCAGGGGCTGGTGCTCAGATCCTCCCAAACCCCACTGGGGTCCACTCTGCACTACCCTGTGCAGGGACAAAGGGTCACCAACAGGGTCTGGGGTTCCAGGGTCCTCCCTGCGAGGCTGGTATGGCCGAGCTGGGCTCCCTGGCCCATCCAAGGAGGAAGTTTGCAGGGTGGATTCCAGCAGACAGGTAAACAGTGGCCAGATGGGACCCAGATACCTGCCCAGAGCCACCCGCCAAGCTGGGTTTGCACAGCCCCAGTGCTTATTTGCTCTGGGGAGGGCTTTTCCCTCTGCTGGACGTCAGCAGCGGGGCCAGGACGTCACCCCAGCCGCCCTGCCAGGCTCCCCCGTCACGCTCCTGGCCGGGTGCCTGCATCCGGGGCGCTGCTGCGGCCGTGGGGCTGGGAGGCTGCACTGCTCAAGGTGCCACTGACCCCCGGGCTCACCTCCCACAGCCAGGTGCCAGCAGATGCCCAGGGCTCCCCTGACATGGCCAAAAAGGCTGCAGGTCTTCAGGTGCCCAGCAGTGCTGGGTTGGGGGGCCCTGGCCTCACTGGGCCCCTTTGCAGCGGGGCAGAGGTGAGGGGTTGCTGCTGACTGCCCAGCTCAGGCAGCAGAGGTGGCTGGCAGAGGATGCCAGGCATGCCCTGGCACACGTGCTGGAGCACCTCACACCCAGCCCTGGTCTGCAGTGCCACCGGGAAGCTCCCGGCCTGGTTGTGAGATCCTGTCTTGGCTCATCCAGCTTGCTCAGCTCACCCTTCTGCTGCCACACCCAGCCTTCCCTGCTCCCGGGGGAAACTGAGGCACGGGGATGGCAGGATGGACGCAGGGACATGGAGCGAAGCTGCTGAGGGAAGGTCACTGAGCATCCCCCACCCATGGGACCGCAGCACCCTCCATCCGGGGTGCTACCCAGAGCCCCGGGGCTGCACCACTCCCAGCCAGCGGATGCTGCTGGGCCGTTTCTCCTCCCAGGTTTCCATCACTCCCCCATCGCTTCCCCATCCCTGCAGGCCCGAGGCGGGACAGCTCTGGGGCGCGGTGCCCACCGCAGCATCACGCACTGCCCTGCCCTGATGAATAATGCAGAGCCCAGCCCGGGGGCTCCTCGCTGCCACCGACCGGACGAGCACCCGCGGGAGGCTGCTCCCTTTGCCTGCCGGGGCACGGAGGGGAAATGCCGGGTCAGGACCCCGTCAGCGTGTGTTTACTGTGTCAGGAGAAGCCGTAAATTCACTTGGTTTAATTGAAAGCCGGTGCTGTGGGTTTGGCTTAATCCACCCTCCTCCTCCTCCTCCATTAGATAACGTCTCGCTGAAACCACTTTGCAAGCTCACGGCATTCCTGTGTGCTGAGCACCGGGCGGGCCACGGCCACCACGGCCACGCCGGGGGCTCACGTGCCTCGGGGCCACTTCGCTGCTGCCAGCTCTGGTCCCCCGCACTCATCCTGCCCCGGTCCCGGTCCCGGCTGCGGAGAACTGACCCACTCGTGACATGAAACACGGGTGGCAGCAGAACAGGATGGCTGAGAGTGGTGGGATGCAGAAAGATGCAGAATTGTGCTGGGGAAGCACCCTGAGGGAAGCCAGGAGCGGATTCAAAGGGCTGAAGCTGAAAAGATAAAGGAAAATTCTTTGGGTGGGGGGAAATCCAAGCAGTAGATGGGCTGGGATGGTCCCAAAAAGAGCTGCTGGAGAGAAGCAGTGGAAACCATCTCATCTCTGCATCAGAGGGGTCAGCACTGCTTCTCCTCACCTCAACAAAGGGAAACTGAGTCACAGAGCTGGGCAGTGCTCAAAGTCGGGGCTGCACCAGGGCTGTTTGCAGGGAGCCCGTTCCTCCTCGGGGTTCTGCAGAACTGCCGGAGGAGGAAGCGCCCAGGCCACAGAGAGGTCAGTTTGCCGGCGCAGATACTCCCGTGAGCTCTGTCCCCTGTCCCCTGTCCCCATCCTCTCGCGGGGCCACCCGGGGGGACCCCGCTGCCTCCCCTGCACCCGCTGGGCCGAGGAGCCCCGGCATCTGGCGCGGGGGGGAAATTTGCTTTGCCAGCGGAGTTCAGGCAGAGGCCAGGGGCGGCGAGGGCTGTCGGGGTGTCCCGCGGCCGCCGCTGACCTGCGAGGAATGCTGTGAGTCACCGCGAAAGCATCCCCACGCCGCCAGCCCCTCGCCGTGCCTCCGTGCCGCTGGCCAGCGGCGGCTGCGAGTCCGGCACCCCGGGCTTTGGGGTGCCCGGGACGCCCCGGGACATCCCGGGACACCCCGGGACATCTCACAGAGGCTCCCGGGGTGCGGGCAGTGCCCGCCCAGGGGTGAACCCCGCCGCGATCCCGGCACACGGGCAGGGACAGGGCAGGCAGGCCAGGAGCGATCCCCAGCTCCGGGAAGGCCAGACATGAACTCAGCTTCTCCAGGAGGGAAGAGGTGACGCGATGCTGGGAGGTCACCCGGGGCCGGGCCGCCGTCCCAGCCCAGCGCTCAGGGCTCTCCCGCTCGGCCACCGGGAGCTCCCGGAGGCGGCTCCTGCTCCGGTCCTTCCCCCAAGGAAGCCGCTGGTTTCGACTTTATCAGCTCGCCGCAGATCCGTGCCCGGCGTTGCAGAGGAGAGAAAGGCTTTTCCCCGCGGCGCCTTATCAAGGCGCTGAGCCTCGGACGCTGCATTGTTTCTGGTCATGTTGCAAAATAAAAGCGGCAAACGGCATTTCGGGGGAGAATTGCGAATTCCTGGAAGGTTATCTGAGCATGGCACCTGTCCCTGGTGTGGGGTGGTGGGAGGTGGCATGGGGCCAGGAGTGGGAATCCCAGGAGGGGACAAATCCCAGAGCATCCACCCCTCTGTAGGTGAACACCCAGAGCCTGCCCAGCTGTGCCCTCACAGCCTCCACAGCTGGATACATCCTAAAGGGGAGGAACATTCTGTGTTTTCAAAGAAGTCTCAGCTCTGGGCTTCTCCTGGGCACTGGGGGCTACTGGAGGCCACTGGCTGCAGTGGGAGCTGCGATGCTGAGCCAGCACTGGCTCAGCCAGCACTGGCAGCTCCCTTTGCCTCCCTTTTTGCAATAAAACACAGCAGGTTATTGAAGGGACGAGTGTGAGACAGAAGGAACCTGGTGCCACCTCCTGCCTGTGCCCAGCACTAAGGCAGGACACCTGGGAGGTGATGGGAGGGATCAGCTGGGGGCAGGAGGATGGTGACCTCCAGGGAAGGCTGTGGTATCATAAGGGACATGTGGTGCCCTCCCAGCAGCCAGAGCTCATCTCCCCTGCCTGGGGCATCTCTGTCCCCAAGGTGCCACCCCAAGGGCCACTTCAGCACGCCATCCCTCCTGTCCCACACCACTGCTCACCCTCCCAGGAAGAGCAAAGACCTGAGGCTCTTGTGACACCTAATGGCAGTTGCTGTTATCAGCTCAGCGCTCTCATCTCGCCCTGGAGCTGCAGACCAAGGGATGCTCTGTTCCCAGTCCAGGCTGGTATTCCTGGGCCTGGACAGGGATGCCAGAGGGGTCTGGGAGATGGAAACATCACCCTGGGAAAGACAAGCCCAGGAGTTGTCTTTCACCCCATTCCTTTCAGGAGTGCTGGCTGTGATGTGCTGGGTGTCCTTCTGTCTCCTCCCAGGGATTTTGGAGCCTGCTGACCACTTCCAACTCCCAGTGATGCCTGCAGAGCCAAGGAGAACCAGGCAGGTGTACAAACAGCTCCCACTGTTGCTCCTCAGTCCTCTCCCAATGACAGGGAGAGGCAGGACCTGCCCACAACCACAGCACCAGACATCAGAGGATCCACACCTGAACACCATACAGCAGCCCTGGCTCCCAAATCCTGCTGGGGGAACGCCCTGGTAAATCCAGCCCTGTCCTGGGGAGGAGGATGTGTGCCCTCAGATCACAGTGCCGAAACCTGGGAGCAGGGGCGGCCACGAGGTTGCATCACCGAGGTTGGAAAACTCCTGGATCAGTCCTGAATCCATCACCAACGGGATCAAAGCCTTGGAGTTACCCAGGACCACCAAGCCCAGCCCCTGCTCTGTTGGGTCACATCCCTCACGTTCCTGTTTGCTCTGACCCTGCAGAGCTCCAGCCCCTTTCCAAACCCTCATCCCAGCACACACAGACCGGACCCACAACCCCTCAGACCCTGCTGGGGCTATGGGGGGCTACAAGACTCCCTAACCCTGGTGGCAGAGCAGGATCCTGCCTCCAGGCCTGGTTATTTTCTGCTTGGTGCATCCAGCCCAGCCCAGGGATTGGCATCCAAGGGGCTGCAAGGTCCTTTTTCTCCCCACACCCTCCCTCTGCAGAGCCAGGGTGCAGGGGGTGTGGGTGATGGATGTGAGTTTCTGGGAATTTAGCTGCCAGACCACACGCCACGCTCACCACCACTTCTGTTCCTGGGAAGAGAGGGGACAGGGACATCAGCAGGATGGGGAAACTGAGGCACACAGCAGGTACCTGGGCTGCCTGTGGTGTCACCACAGCTCTCTGAAGAAAGCACAACTACTGAAGGAGCCAGCAAGCCCAGGAGCTGCCCCTGGAGCTGGGAAAGCATCTTCTGGGCTGGATCAGACTCCAGAGGATGCAGCCCCGGAGCCTCCTCGCTGCCCCCCCTGAATTTCCACCCACCTTCAGGCTATTTTTCCTTACTGAAGTGCCTCTTTGCAGGGCGGCTGGCAGAGGGGGGCACTGGCTTTAAGTGTATTTGATGGATAATTCCTCATTACTCTAATGCATTTGCAAGCTGGGATAATTGATGGATGTTTAACAGGATGCGTTTCCGACAGTCGGCTGGAGAAATGGACTCCCATTACTCCGCAAACGTTTCTTTTTACCATTGAACTCCTTTGTTTCAATTGATCCTCGCCTTTCCCATCACTTGCTGCTCATTAATAATCCCCAAAGCAGCTGCTCCCCCACTCCAGCTCCTCCCAACCTGCGATGCCGGAGGCTTTAGCAGGGGTTTGCAAGCAGATCTGGGCATTGCTGCAGTTTTATAATAAACAAGATTTTTTCCTCCCCAAAGTGAGGCAAAAGCTGAGCAGGAGCAAGGCAGGCACGGCTGGGGTATCTCCCTGCTCCATCAGAGTGATACAAGCTGCTAATCGGGGGGAATTTGGGCTGAAGGGGGGAGGTGGCCGGTCCGTGGGGCTGAGCCGAGCCCAGGGGAGAGGTTGCCCTTTGGGGCTGGTATCAGCCCAAGGCAGGCTTGGAGCTGAGCCCTGCTCTGCCTGCAGAGCTTTTATCTGCAGCTCCCTCTGCTCGGGAAGGGCAGCCAGGGGTTATCAGCTCTGCCTGGCCCTGCCCAGGCTCCGTGCCCACCCGCAGAGGGTCCCTGTGCCCCCACCCTGCAGAGCCACTCGGGGGGCTGAGGTGGAGGGGAGCTCTCCCACCTGCTGAGCTGCTGGCCAGGAGCAGCCTGGTGTTTCATTCCCCTGGGATTTCCTCAATAGAGCCCTTGGCATGTGGCAAACAGGGCTCCTTCCACTCCAGAGTCATCCCAGGCCTGGCTGTGGCCCTGCCCCAAAGCTGGGGGCACTGAAACCCCCAAGTTCCAGGCTGCCAGGGGCCAGCAGTACTCAGGGTATACCAAGAAGCTTTTCCCCACAGTGCTGAAGTGTTCCCACTCCCAATCCTGGTGCATCCCAAACCAAGGGCTCCCTTGGTGTTCCCCTGCACCCTCAGGCCGATGCTCCCACCTGCATCCCTGCTGCAGCCCATCCTTGGCCACTCTCACCCTCAAGTCTGGGTTCAGAGCTCACTCCTCCCCTCCATTCCCCAGACCTCCAGCCTTGCAGGATCACCCCTCACACCTTCACTTCTCCTTCCCCCAGAGCTGCAGGTGCAGCTCTCCTCTCTCTCACCCTGACATCACCCAGCCACGCACGGCCCTGGGGCAGGGGCTGGCACTGCTCACACCAGGTGCTTGCCATGATCTGACCTGACCCTGCAGCATCCTTTGTCCTTTTCCCATCCACAGCTTGCCCAGGATGAGACACCAGAGCCTTGGCACAGGAGAAGAGCATCCACAGGCCTGGCTGAAGGCAGAATTTAAGAGGGGAAAAAAAAGAGAAAAAGGAGAAAAAAAACAAAGTCCATAGAGGAGAAAATCAGCTGTGGCTGCTCAGGGGTTACACAGACCCAAGTGGGTGGAAGGAGGGGGATCAGGCTGGGTTCAGCTGGGGAGATGGGACAGGACAAGACCCTGAGACCTGGGAGGGAGTGGCTGAGATGGAGGGTGGGGAACAGGAGATGTTCCTGCCCTGGGCTGCACTTGGGGGTCCCGAGGGACCTGTCCCAGGGCATGGACCCACCTGATGGAGCCAGTGAGAACAAAACCCAAATGGCTGAACCATGAAACCGACCCCCTGGGCTCCCCAAAATGTGGGCTGCACCCCTTGCACCCAGAGCACAGTGGCCTGGGGCCATGGCTGATTGTCCCCAGATCCCCAAGCCAGGGGCAGCTGGCTGCAAACACTCCCTGCTCCTCTGCACTGGAGCCTGGGGAGGCAATAATCTGCTTTTGGGGGGCTCCCTTTGAGGTCTCAGCTCAGGAGGCTCTGGGGGTGACAGAGGAACCCACAGCCCATGCCCACCATCCTCTGCAGGATTAACACCCTGAGAAGGGATGAGCTGCATGGGCAGAGATGGATGAGGCCCCTCTGGCTGCAGACAAGGTGCTGAGCAGGTGGGGGACAGAGGGACAGCAGGGACTGGGATTTGTCACTGCTCCCATAAAGCACATCCCAGGCAGGTGCCTGAGCCAGGCTCCTGTCCTGGAGATGCCCCCAGTGACTCTGTAGCTGCCCCATGAACGCCCCTGCTCTGCCCCTGCCCATCGTGGAGCATTTCTGAGTCAGGACAAGCAAAGCCTGGGCACACCTGGGGGGTCCCACAGAGCTGCCAAACACAGCTCTGATCCCCTCCTGAACTGCAGAGCTGGTCTTAAATCATCGCGGGAAGGCTGGTAAAAGCCTCGGTGCCTTCAAGCATGAAATACAAAGCACTCACCACCCCCTTTCAGCCTCTTCCCTGAGTGCCCGGCTCACCGCATGAAACCTTTTATATCCCCCCTCCCCGTTTTCCCCCATCAGCCCGGAGAGCGCCGGCGCGCCGCCAGCAGCACAATCCCAAATTGCTCCCTTTATTAGGGAAAAAAAAGAAAAGGAAGAAAACCGAAGCTTCGATTTCCTTTCTCACCTCCGAAATGGCCCGGGGGGTTGAGGAGGGGGGGGGGAGGCCGAAGTCCAGCCCCAACCCCAACCCCAACCCCACCAAAGGGTTTGATTTTAACGCGGAGGGATCGGGGAGGCATTTTGCAGCGAGGGAGGCTGTGACTGCAGATGAACGATGGGGACGTGGTTGGACCTCTGGCAGGGCTGGCACCACGAGGCAGCGCAGCAGGAGGGTGACGGACCCGGGGATGCTCCCGCCGGCAGGGATTGGATCGGGATGCGCAATCCCACCGCAGTCCCAGCGGATGGAGGCAGCCGGGGGTGCCTCAGGGCGCTGCCGAGAGTCCTCCCCACAGCCCGGAGGTGGGGAGGGCCCGTGGGGCGATGCCCCCGCGGGCAGATGGGGCTGCGGGGGTGTCCCCGGGAGCCGGGGAGGTGCAGATGGCGCGGGGTGGGTCCTGTCACGCTGCCATCAATCAGCGCCGGCTCCTCCGAGCGCGGCAGCGTCTCCGGGGTGTAAATCAGACCTGAACAAGGCTGAGGGTTTCTCTGCAAGACCTGGCCTCGCTGCTGGCATTCGCTCCGGTGACAGCGTCGCGACGGGCAGACCTTGCGTCCCCGCCGGGCCGGCAAAGGGCGCCCGAGGACGTCTGCGAGAGGATGCTGAACGTGCCACCTCTTGCTGGGGGGGAAAAGGGCCCAGAGGAGCACGAACGGCAGCTCCCGGCAGCCTGAACCCCTCCTCAGCCGTGTTTCTCCTGTTTCCCACCCTCCTGCTGATGGAGCCCCAGCCGAGCAGGTGCCCCCCCACCCACCGGGCCCTGCTGCTGTTCACAGGGGACAAGAAGGGAACCACAGACCCTGCACGGCACCTGCTCCCTTCCCAGAGCAGGGTTTGTCTGGGCAACGCCAGGACTGGCCCCCAAGCTGCCCCAAGGAGAGACTGGGCTGGGGACAGGGCCTTTCTGGGGAGCCCCTGGGGGTCCAGAGGCTCTTTGGTCTCTGCAAGTGACTCATCACCTTGTCCCCATCCTGCCTGGGACAGGAGAGGGCATGTGTCTGCCTTCAATCCCCTCCTCCCCATTTTCCTCAGCGTCCTCTGGGCGTGGTGCAGCCCAAGGTAGCACCGCATCCTTCCCACGTGCTCTATTCTCCCTCCTAGTGCTGTAGGTTCCCAGCAAGGCCAGTGCTGCTGAATTGTTTAATCTCTTTCCAAAATTTGCCTCCCTGGAAGCCAGCCCAGCCCTCAAACTGTGCCATGCAGGCACCCCCGTGCCATGCTGTGCCTGGTCCGGGCATTGCTGCTTCACCCAGAGGCACCACTCTGCCATCAGGGTTTGCTCTGCAGGGTTTCTCTTTCCTGCCGCTGCTGTTTCTCTGTTCTGCCCCGGGTTTCTCCCATCGCCCCCAGGCTCCCTCCCGTCCAGGGCACATTCCCTGCTCCCGACAAAAGGCAGCAGGATCTGTTCCTTCCCTTCGGCGGGGGGAGAGCGGGTGAGCTCCCTGCCTCGGCTCATGTGAGCATCTTTCATCCCTGCAACGAACGTGCTCGCATTTAAGGAGTAATTACTGCGTGACTCAGCCCTTCTGGCAAACACCGATGGCTCCCCTTGCTCCTGGAGCTCCCCCAGCCCTGCTCAGGGGTGGGAGCTCAGGGCATCCCCAGCAGCAGCTTCTGGGGGAGGCAGGGTGGGGGATGCAGGGCAGAGTGGCCCTTAGGAGACCTTCAAGCCCCGGGGACAGCGGTGCTCTCCAAGGGGCCGTGGTGCAGCATCCACCCGGCACATCCCGGGCTGGGGCTGCCAGCGAGCGCCCGGGAGCAGGGGAGGGCTGGGCGGCTGCGATTATTCAATCTGGAGCAACCCTGACCTGCTGACAAAGGCAAAGTTATTTTTAAAAAACAACCACTCAGCGAAATTCGCCTCCGCCGCTCGTCCTGCTGCTGCTGCTGCTGCCCGCCGCCGGGGAGAGATCCGTCCCGGGAAACGCTGCCCTGGGGTGCCAGCAACGGGGTCGGAGTGTGGGCCCTGCTCCTCACCCTCCAGGCTCCCTCCGCGGGCCCCTCTGGCTTTTTTTGGGCTGTCGAATCTCCCACAGAGCCACGGGAGCATCACAACCTGCTTCCCAGCACTATTTGTAGCCCCAGGTGCGTGGTGAGCCCGGGGCACCCCGAATGCAGCCCTGGGGCTCCCCAGAGCATCTCCCTGCTCCCTCCACCAGCAGCAGAACGGGCTCTGAACGGCCCAGGGCCATTTGGATGTCAGGGTGGTGCTCTCTGCAGCAATGGCCGCGGTGCAGGGACCGGAGCAGCCTGGCAGCAGAATCACAGGGATTCAGGATTGCAGGATGGGAGCCTGGGCTCCCCCATCCTCACGGCCCCCTGCTCGGTCTGGGGGTCAGCAGCGGCCTCAGCCCGTGCTGGGGGGGTTGCCCTCTCCGTGCCAAGGCTGGTTGGCATCGGGGAGGGATGCAGCCAGAGGAGGGCTTGGCGTTTGCAAGGGAAGAGCTGGATCTGCTCCAAATTTCCAGGGTGAGAAAATCTCCCCAAGTCACGCTCCAGCTCCAAACAAATGCTCGGCTCCAGGGGCCGGCGATGATTCACCCGGGTGAGACCTCAGTGCTCCCACCTTGCAGCCGCCCCCTTTCCATCTGAGAACGCGCAGGGAGGGTTAATTCCCAATTAAGGAGGGATGGCTCCAAGATTGCCTGGCTGTTGCCCAGGGCTGTGATTCCAGCCCCACTCGCCTTCACTCCCCCGAGGTGGCCGCGCTGCCCGGGAGCCCTCCTTCCCTTTTATTGCCACGAGGTGAATTAATACCCATTTCCTGAAGCTTTTATAGTTTCCTCCCAAATGGCTCTTACATCAGGGGCATATTGGGTTACAGCAAATACCAGCAGCAAGGAACGAGCCGAGCCCAGGCTGTGCTGTTTCTAAAGCCACCCGTGCGTTTGGGGACCACCAGCCTCAGGTCCCTCTCCCCCCAGCCACTCCCTTCCCCCAGAGCCGGGTGGATGCTCCCAGCTACAAATGACTCCCTTGAGGTGTTGGGAAACAACGAGGACTCCTGTGAACCTCTGCAGGAGGAGCACTGGGCTGGCTGAGCCCCGGGGGGGTGGGCACTGGGGGTGGCCCCCGGTTTCGGGCTGGTTTCGGGGTGCCTGGTGTGGCTGCTGAGGCTCCTGTCTCCGTCTCGCTCCGAGCGCACGCACACCTCTTGGGCTGGTTACTGTAGAAACGAAATTAGCACGGGGAGGGAATGCAATCCCAGAGCTAATTAAGGTAATTACAGCTTCACACCAGCTGCTCACGAGGTCCAAGGACCTTCTGTAACTTGTGGAGGGGATCAGGCGCTCCGGGGGACTTTGAATTCCGATTCCCTGGGACCACGCGGCTTCCGTGGTGGCACTTGTGTCACTCGCCAGTGTGACATTGAGCTGGGGGGATGCACGGCGCCAGATGTGCCTCCCAGATGTGCTGGCCCCATTGCAGCCATGGGTTTCAGGCTGTGATTGGGGCCTGGGGTGTGTTTGGGGTCCCTGGGGAGCTGCTTTGGAGGGGGGTCAGTGCTGGGGGGCTGGCAGGAGGTGCTCTGTGAGCCCAGGGAATCCTGCTGGAGGTTGTACTTTACAGATGTGTCAGTTTAGCTTTTCAGATGGGGACAGGCTGACCTGGCAGGGAGGGAAACTAGAGCTGGCTTGGGGTCCCTCTCCATCCCATGGGGACTGGCTGGCTGGGGCCAAAGGCTGCAGGATGGGTGCAGGCAGCAGGGAGGTGACAGCACCTGGAGCTGGTGGGTGTCAGGGGTGTTTGGGTGGGGCGCTGGAAAATGAGACTTCTGCTCCGTCCTTGGATGAGCCCACTGGAACCAGTTAGACACACTGGGGATGGGGTGAGCGACCACGGGCTCTGGCACAGGATCACCCCCAGATCCAGGGGGGCAGGAGCATCCCCAGAGCTCCCCAGCCTCCTTTCAGCTGGCAAAATGTTACCCCCCAGCGGTGCCTTCCCAAAACCCAGGGCTTTTCGGAGCTGATTCCTGGCGCTGGTTGAGACCGGAGCCAGGGGAATGCGGCCAAGCGTGTTTGTGCCGTGGCCAGAAGTGCCCGGTGGCCGGGCTGCGGCGAGGGGCTGGGACAGAGGGGGCTCCGCGGACCCGGCGGGCTGGCGGGGGGCCAGCGCTGGGGACAGAAGCGCCGAGTGCCGCGGTGTGTCAGCAGCAGCGGGCGGTGATTCACCGCTTCCCAGCAGCTGATATTTATTACTCAGCCTCGCTGCGGGGCCGACGTGAAATGTGCAGGGAGGGGGAACGAACACGGAGCGGGGGGCGGCAGCGTCGCCCGTGAAACCTGATGGGTTTCCCCATCCTCCCCCTCCCGCTGCTCTCTCCGGCTGGTGGATTTTGATGGAGGAAAATAAAGGCTCACAAAAATCACTCTCTCTCTCTCTCTCTCCCGGCTTGTCCCCGTTTGCCCTGTGCTTTGGCAGCTCCGCCGGGGTGGGCTGGGACGTGGCGGGAATGGGAGCGAGGAGGGAGGGACGGCAGGAAGGGGCTCCCCTGGGATGCTTGGCCCCAGCAGGGCGATGGGACTGAACTGGGACCCTCCTCCTGAATGGGACCCCCCTCCTGCAGCCTGTTCTCCGTGGCTTTGGAGAAAGCCAGTCACGCTGTGGAACTGCCCAGGTCGGTCCCCGGATGAGAGGCAGGGATGGGGTCCATGGGATGAAGAGGTGGGGGAGAAGGGGGCAGATCCCCGAGCTGGTCCCAGAGCTCGTCCCACACCCTGAGGAGGGTGGTGTGGGGAGAGTGAGGCAGTTTGGGTCTGGGGCTGGCTCCGATGGAGGGAGGTGGATCCACGGCAGCAGGGTGGATCCATGGTAGCAGGGTGGATCCACAGAATCAGGATGGATCCACAGAATCGGGGTGGATCCACAGAATCAGGGTGGATCCATGGCAGCAGGATGGATCTGGTGCAAAGTGAAGGAGCCAAAGCAGAACGCTGCAGCTGCTGCGAGGGGACAGATGCAGCACAGAGGGATGGGTCGGGTGCGGGCAGTTGGTTGTGCTGCAGGGGATGGAGCTGCTGCAAAGGGACGAGTCTGATGCAGAGGGATGTGACTCAGAGTGACACGAGTGCCGGGCTTTGTGTATCCCCCCTCCAGCCCTGCCACCAGCCCCGGGCAGATCCCCTCTCCCACCCCCGCATCGCAGACAAACCGGTCCATCACCTCCCCTCACCCTCCCCCCCAGCAGAGCCCCACCTGTGCCTCAGTTTCCCTGTGCAGCCAAGGGGCAGAGGCTGCTCCGTCCCCGTTTCCCTGAGTGCCTCCATGTGTCCATCCACCCTCCAGCGGCACGGCGAGGACGGGGGCTCCGACCTCCTCCCGCAGCAGCCGGGAAGGGCCGGCGTGAGCTTCCCCCCGGGTTATTTATCACCAGCTCCAAGTGCCGGTGTGCGGCGGCAGCTCCCGGGGATATTTTTAGCCCGCTGCAGGGAATCACGGCGGCGAGGGCTCGGGAGCAGCAGGAGGGAGGCAGAGAGGGAGAGGTGCCGCAGCACGAAGCCCTGCCAGCATTCCTGCTCCAAAAACCCTTTCCAGGGAGGAACCCCGCTCCAGGATGGCTGCGGGGTCACGCCCGGGCTTGGCACCGTCGCATCCCTTCGTGGCCTGCTGGGACCCGAGGGACCAGGTCCCCGTGACACCCGAAAAGAGGGGGCTGCGGCTGGGCTGGGGCACGCACCGAGGAGCCGAGGGCGGCTGCAGCACAGGAGCTGCGCAGGCTGCTGCTGTCTGCTCGAGACAGGAAGACATTAGAGAGCAGCACTGTCTGCATCCCTAATCGGCCTC
>VZRH01007248.1:188038-202288 GCA_013397555.1 Urocynchramus pylzowi | reverse complement strand
GTCTGCATCCCTAATCGGCCTCGCTCCGCCGCTGCCGCCCGCTCCCCCTCCCTGCGCTGCGCCGGGGGCTGCGGGAAAGCCGGGCCAGGGAGCCCCGGGAAAGCAGGGCCAGGCACCCCGGGAAAGCAGAGCTNACACACACACACACACGTGTGCATTGCTGGCAGGCAAAGAGCACCCACCCTGAGCTCTGGGCTCACCCCCCAGGCCTTGCTGAGCAGGAAGGGACCCCTTGTGCCAGCCTCCCCAAATGCTCGTTGTTTCATTCTCCTGTGACTCCCCATTTCCCACACCCCAAAGCCCATCACAGCCTACAGCAGCTGCAGAGCGCTCAGCGGCTGCTTCCCAGACACCCCAGGATCTGGGCACATGAGGATCTGGGCACGCAGGACCAGGGCTGGGCATCCCAGGGTGCAGGGCTCAGCATCCAGGACCAGAGCTGGGCACCCCAGGATGCAGGGCAGGATTCCCAGGACCAGGGACAGACACCCTGGGGACAGGGACAGACAGACATTCACCCCCGGCAGCGCCAGCGGGGCACGGGGCTGATGTGTGAGGCACCGCCCTCCTGTTCCAGGCAGTTTCCCAGTTTATTTTCTCCCCTATTAGATTCCAGCTGGCAGGATGGTTCCTATAAATATACATAAGGGCTCATTTACATGACGGTTTATTCGGGAGCAAATTCCACAGCTGCCTGGCAGACGCTCGCTCGCTGCAGTGGGTGAGAGTCGTGCCCGAAACCAACCCTGCCTCAGTTTCCCCATCTGCAACCCAAGCGACAGGGAATGGCTTTCCCCACATTTTTGACAATCCGTTCCTGGAAAACCCAGGGTGTTATTATCAAGGCTATTTATAGCCTGGTAAATGTGTTATTAATATGATTATTTGCCGTGTGGCAATGGGTAATTGCCCTGGGTGGGGACAGCACCAGCGTGTGTATGAGGTGCTGCATGGGGACAGTCGCAGACCCAGCCTGCCACCAGCTGAGGGGGAAACTCACCCCAAAACCCCAGGAGGGCACTAGGATGTGCCTGGGGGGTAATGGGGTCCCAGGGCAGAAGCAGGGACTCAGGGCAGGTGAGGGGGTTTGGTGGCTCCGTGCTCCAGCGCTGGAGTCCGGCTCTTGTTTCGATCATGATGATTAGCTGAGTCACAGCTGGGGTGCTGCTAATTAAATGTATTTCTTAATTAACAAGATCACAGAGAAGGCCTGCCAGCCCGGCTTGGCTTTCAATCACGGCTGACAGAGGCAGCTGCAGCCACGGGGCACGGCGGGCCCGAGGTGTGGCGAGCATCCCGGCGCTCAGCGCTGCCCCGTGGCCACCCTGCTGCCCTCCTGCTCCACAAGGCCACAAGGCTCATCATCCCACAAGCAGCAGGAGTGTGAGGATGAGGAGGGCTCGTGCCCAGCATCACCCAGCCCTGGCTGTCCCGCTCTGGGGTGCAGTGAGTGTGTCGGGGCTCCGGGCTGGGCCACCCCCTGCTCCTGCCCTGTGACTCAGGGCTGCCTCATCCCTCCCTGCCACCTGAGCCCCGACCGAGCCTGGCTATTAATTAATATTAATAATAACCCCCTGCAGCTGCCATTCACTGACCTCAAAGCACAACCTGAAGTAACCCCCGTCCCGGGGGGGAAATCTCCACTCCTCACCGGATGGGGAAACTGAGGCACGGGAACTGGGGCAGGAACCGTGCCAGAAGCTTTCCCTGCTCACCCAAAGAGCCTTGAAGATGGGGAAGCAAAACCCCTGGAAGATGGGGAAGCAAAACTCCCCCCAGCCCCACGCGATGTATAGACGGATGAGCCAGAGTGGGTGGGGAGGGATTTCCTAGCTGGGAGGAAAAAAAAAAAAAAAAAGGGAAAAAAAATCAAAAAACCCAACCAAAACCCAAGCCCATTATGCCCCCCATGCCGAGTCTGCCCCGCGGCAAGGGGCTGCCGTCTCCCTGGGAAGTGGGAGGCTGAGCTCCCCGAGGGGATTTCGCGTGTCCTCGCCCGCCGGCGCGGGCGGGAGTCGGAGCCGGGGCTTCTCCCGGTTTTTGGCAGTCTGGTCATGTCCTGCCGGCAGAGCAGCAGGACTGAGTCACGTTCCAGCGGCAGCAGTGACTCACGGCCATCCCAGCCTCCCGGGGAGCAGCCGGCACATTGCAGAGATTCCTGGATGGAGGAAGGAAAATAAAATTAAATAATAACAACTGCCAGCTTCCCCCCCCACCTCCGCCCCTTCTTCCTTCCCCCAACCTCCTGCAACACAGGCGCAAACAGCAAATTCCTGCGCCACCGGGAAACACCTCCCGCCTCGCCAGACGCCGGGATGCACGACCTGCTTCTCAACTGCACGAAATGCCCTTTGCCGGCACCTGCGGGGGCCACCGAAAAGCAGGTGGAAGCTTCTCCCCCCTCAAACGCTGCCCCAAGCATGGGGACACCCCCACAGCGAGGTCCTGCCCGTGCATTGCAAAAATGGGGTGCAGCTGGGTGGATCCTGGGATCCCCCTCCGGATCTGAGTTACCCCCTGAGGGACTTGGGGGGGTGAAGAGCAAGGTGGGGTACCCCAGTCCTGAGGTTACACAGTCTTGTCTGTGGGTTTTGGTTTTTTTTTTTTGGGGGGGGGGGGTATATCACAAATATTTTCCTTCATTTAGCATCACCTCACATCCGTGAATCCCCGCTTGCGGGGGGTGCCCCCAGGCTCAGGGGACACAGGGTTCCCGCATGTCCCCGCAGCCCTGGCACGGCGGGAGCGATGCCCCGGGGCAGGGCTCTGCTGTGGCTGCCTCCCACCTCCATTTATTTATTATTTAAAGCGCTTGGCGGGAGCGGCGGAAGCCCCGGTGGGCTGCAGAGGCTGCGTGGTGGGAGCGGCTGAGCTGCTGCAGCTCCGGCACCGCGGCGCTGCGGAGAACTGCCCAAAATCCCTCAGCGACACGGGGGCTGCCCCCTGCCCCACGGTGAGGGGTGTGCCACCCAAAATCTCACGGTGAGGGGTGTGCCACCCAAAATCTCACGGCGAGGGGTGTGCCACCCAAAATCTCACAGTGAGGGGTGTGAGCCCCACGGCAAGAGCTGTCCTGTGCAGCGTCCCACAGTGAGGGATGTGCTGTCCCCGAGCAGGGACTCCCTGGGTCACAGCCCCTCCAGGGAATACCCCTGTGGAACTCAACACCTACAAGCACTGTGTGGGGCTGGCCCCTCTGGAGCCTAGCACCCGTACAACCAAAGCCCAGGGGTTATAGAGCAAGAGCTGCTGTCCCAGCAGAGCAGACACCTAAAGAACAGTCCCCAGAGAGCACAAAACCCCATACCATGTAGTGCAGAGGGACCTGCAATTAGTGAGCAAGAGAACATGCCCAGTGGGACAGTCCCCAAAGAGGGAGACTGCCAAGCACATAGAGAAGCCCCCTACAGAGCCTGTCCCTATGGATCAAGAGCCCAGACCCCACAGAGCAGCTCCCAGAGCAGCCCTGCAGGCTGGGGCTGTGGGGTTCTACAGGCCCACATGGCTCCCATCCCACCCCTCACCAGGAGGGCCACCAGCCCAGGCCCTGCTGAGCCCTTCCTGGGGATCAGGGGGAGATTGCACCGCACAGAGCCCTGCAAGGGGAGACCTCAGCTGTGCCCCTGCCAGCCCCCTCTGCTCTCTCCTGCCCGAACCTCCCCTCATGCCCCTCCCACAGCGGGGATGGAGGTGTGGTACCAGCCAGGGTCTGGGATGAGCACGGGACAGAGGAGCCTCTGCAAGGCAGCAGCTGCAGGGACACAGGCTCCCCTGGGCCCGGGCTGGGTGCTCTCTGTGCTGGGTGTCCCGGGCCCAGCTCAGGCGCTGTGGGTTTCACAGGGTATTTTGGTCAGTGCTTACGGGAAGAGGCTGGGGGGGCCGCGGGGGGATGCCAGTAAATGGCCTCTGAGCCTTCCCCATTCTCGAGAATAGGAAACTGTGGCTTTTCACTTTCTGTTCTGGAGGCGGGAGGCCAAACTGCTCTGCTTGACCACTGCTGTGGCACTGCCTGGGGATTGAGACAGGACGGGCAGGGAAAATTCATCAGTGTACTCTCTGCACGTGTAAAATTGTTTTTTTGTTTTTGTAGGAAAGCAGAGTTGGGGAATCATGCAAACCCCTTAAAGTTCAGTCTCCCACCCTCCTGTTTGGGGATGCTCATGGCAGTGATACTGTCGCCCTGTCTTTGAGGGTGACACGATGCCAAAGCCATGCCAGTGGCCTGCCCTAGTGCCCTGCCACTCCCTCCATGCCTGGGCCACCCCTCCTCTGTGGCAGCCCCCTTCCCGAGGCGCTCATGGGTGCTGGGGGGTCAGGAGGGAGGAGAGCAGGAGCTGGTAAAAATAGCCCCAGGTGCCCTCTGCCCCGGGAGCCATTCCTCACTGGGTAAACAGGAAATTTATTCTTAGGCCATTCACGAGCTGAGGGCAGCTCCCTGCTCCGGGCTTGTTTTGTTCCTCGCTGACACGGCGGTGACGCCGAGGTGGAAGGGCCACCACGCAGAACCTTCCAGCCCCGCGGGCTTCCCCTTGCTCACCCTTTCCTCCCCGCAGCACCCTGCACTCCCTGGCTTTCCCAGGGATGCTGGGGTTTCCCCTTCCCACGGGGTGACGGCGGGAGGTGAGGGCTGTTTTGGGGTGTCTCTGAAAAGCCCTGTTTGTGCTGTTTGCCTCTGGGCTCAGCCCTGTGCTTGGTGGCACCCTGAGGGGCAACTGCTTTGGCAGAGCTCTCTCCCCCCTCCTTGACAGGATCTCTTGAGTTGGAGGAGATAAAGCCACCACAGTTTGCCCTTTTCCAGGATGAGCTGAGTTGAGTAGACTGAGGAAGGACATTGCTCACAGCTTTTTCCTGTCTCCCCAAAGCCCCCCAGAGTAGTGACAGCTGTGGCTCATCTTTACCCCCCCCCTCCACCCAATCCTTTCCCCAGATGCTGTTCCCATTTGCAGTATCCTGCTCCACCTCCCTTCCCAGTTTGCAGGGATCTGTTCAGCCTGTGACACCCCTGGGCTCTGCCCAAGGCTGCTCTGCTGGAGCTGCTGCATGGTCCAGGCAGCAAGCCCTGCCTGCCAGGGCATCGTGGGCTCCTCCAGCTCTGTGCACGAGGCCCCTGGCAGGCTCAGAAGTGGCAACTTCTGCCCGGGCAACATTTCTGGGGAGCTAAAGAGGATGCAGAGAGAAAAATGTGGGGCTGCAGCCTAAAGCACCGACTGAAATGAACAGGGGTGCTCGTTATGCTGATGGTGGAGAGGGGGATCCCCCGTGTCTCTCCAGCATCACAGCAGTACCTGTGTGGACATGACCTTGTCCCAGAGTGTTTTCCCCCTGGAAATGTAACTGAGAGAGGTACAAGGGTGGAAGGTGCTTGTGGGCAGGAGAGTGCAGGGAAAGTCTGGAATTGGCAGGGGTGGGCTGGCTCAGTGAGGCAGGTGAGGGCTGTCTGTGGTTAAGGGGTACCCCCACACCACGGGACTGCAGTGTGAGGCCAGGAGTGGTGACAAGCTGGAAAAGGAACATCCTGAATCCAGCACTGGGGTCCCTGGGCTGTGAGGCTGAGCTACAAGCTGGGACCCTGACATATTTGTGACATATACGGCAACGTGGAGCCACGGGGACAATCCCACGGGGCTCCCTGTAGAACAGACGCCCCAAAAAGGCAGCGTGGAGCGCAGAGAGGGGTGGCAGGAGGGGTTTATCGCACAGCCCCGGTCCCCCCGGCTCTCCGGCCCGGGGCATCCCCGCCCGGCTCGAAGGACGGGCCGGTGCTGCCCTCGCGTGGCCGCCGGCGGCACCGCACAGCGCCGGGGTCTGCGGGGCGCGGGCTCCCCAAAATCCCCCGCTCCCGCCGCTCCCCCGCTCCCAGCGCCTCTGTCCAGCGCGGAGAGCGAGCAGCGAGGGAAAGGGCATCCAGCTTGTCCGTGTGCTGGCAAACGTGTCCCCGTCTTGCCCCGTCACGATGGAAAACCAGAATGCAGAGATGTCGGGGGTCTGCCCAAAGCCAGCAGTGAGAGCAGGCAGGGGGGTGTGACCCCCAGGCAGCGCAGGGGGGGGAATGGCCTCATTCTGCTTCATCTGCATCCTCCTCCTCCTCCTCCCGGTGCGTGATCCCGGCAGCAGAGCGAGCCATGGCCTTCATCCAGCGTTGTTTCAGCTCCTCAGTGTCAGCCACGAAGGTGAACACCTGCCGGGACTGCGCCAGCTGGAAGAGGTGGCGGGACTCGCTCTGGGGCATGTCCCGCACCTGGTAGCCCAGCAGGGGGATGGAGGTGTGGGCTCGGACATCCTGCCAAGAGACAGTGGTGGGAGGTAGGGGATGGGCACAGCGGGATGTCCCCTGGGCACAGCGGGATGTCCCTGGGCACAGCGGGATGTCCCTGGGGGTGGATTCGAGCCAGGCCTCACCTGGGGGGCTGCATAGATGTAGAGCACGAGGGGATCGTCCCGTGGGATCACGAACCAGCCCCGCGTGCCCCCCTTGCCGTTCTTGTCCAGCAGCTGCAGGGAACTGCAGAGCAAACTCCTGCTTGATACCTCTGCAGCTCCTTTCTGCCACAATAACCAACAAATCCCTCAATACCCCGTGCAGATGGTAGAAAGGGCACTGAGCTGAGATAATTTCCTGCGGAATTCCCTGCCCACTCCAGGAAACCCCCCCAAAGCAGGGGCATGTGCGGGGCTGTCCTGGCTATGACAGTGCTGCTGACATCCTGTGGTGAAGGGAGCCCTGGCTGCTTGGCCCCAAGGCTTGGAGGGAGGGAGATCAACATATGCACCTTCTGACTGCCGTGGGAGTGATCCCACCCCTTTTGCTGCGGGTGCAGGGCCAGGCTGGGACAGCGAGGCTGGAGACCGGGGTGGGTGGTAATGCTCAGGTGGCAGAGGGGGGCGGAGCTCACCTCCAGGATGCCTTTGTGCTTCCCCTCGCGGTCCTCGAGCACCGTGTGGCCGGTCAGGAAGATGAAACACTCCTGGCAGACGCGGTTGGGGCGGTTCCCGTCGTACTGCAGCTCGGCCTTGTAGTCGGAGCAGCGAGCACACACCACCTGCAGCCGCCAGACAGGGACGGTGACACTGGGACAGGGCTAGGGGACCCAGCGACAGCTCCATGAGGAGCTGAGGGGCAGGAGCAGCCCTAAGCCTAGGAAAGGGGTACAAGGTGCACTCCTGGCCCAGCAGAGCAGGCCAGGAGGGAGGGGGGCACGGGGGTCTCACATATCCACAGGCCCGGCAGTGGTGCCTCCGGCGGGTGATGGCGTTGAAGGGCTCCTGGCAGCGCATGCACATGGTCACCAGATTGTCCCGCACCCACTGCGGGGCTCGGCGGCCCAGCTCCTCTGTCTGGGCGTGGGAGACCAGAGTCTGGGTGTGTTCACCCCTTCCCCTCCTCAGCCTCCCCCCAGGTCGGTTCGGGAAACTGAGGCACAGCAAGGTGTGTTCTCCCAGGTGGGGCACAGGGAGAGCAGGAGGGTTACCTTCAGTGCAGGGGTGTCTGTCTCCAGTCCATGGATTGCTGTCTTAAAGGTCTCACTCCTCTTCTCCTTCCTGTCAATGGCATCTTGGAAGGCCTAGAGGGGAAGGCAGGGCTGGAGGGGCACTGGGGGTGCCCTGACCCAGGGCATCCAGCTGGGATGGGGGGCTGTGCCCCCTCTCCCAGAACTCGGTGGTACCTTGATCCAGGCATTCATCTCCTCCCCAGACCTGGGAACAAAAAGGACCTGGATGAGCTCTTGTCCCTCCTCCCTGAGGGTCTGCATGATGTCACCCTTCCCCTTACCTGGCTTGGAGCTCCAGTGTCCGCTGCTTTCCCGACACCAGGAAGGTGTGAGGGAACTCAGTGTCCTTCAGCTCCCTCACCTGTAGGAGACCAGAGAAAGGATGTGAAGCTGAACCCACTTCCAACAGCCCTGGACCTTTTTCCATGATGTGGGGCACAGGGATGTCCCTCGGGCACAAGCCCTTCAGCCCCTCAGATCCCACAGGCACAAGATTTCACTGGCATTTCCCAGGATCAGAGTATCAACCCCACTCACACAGCCACTCCTGGCTCCAGCTCCTCCCTCCCTCCCGAGGAAATTCGGGAAGCAGCCACGCCCCAGAGCAGGGGCTTTTGGAGCAGGCAGGAGCCGGGGGAAGCACAAAGACAAGGTGTCTGTCTGACCTTCATGCCTCCCACGTCCATGCGGAGGTGGACCTGGAACTCGGCGCCCACCTGGATGACCTTGGGCACGCAGTACAGCAGCATGTTGTTGAACTGGGAGGGGAGAAGAGGGTGGGTTGGAGCCCAGCACTGCCTGCCCCGAGCCGTGGGCTTCCCTGGGGTCTGGGGTCCTTCACTCCCTAGAGCTGAGCTGCTCCTTGGGAAGAATCCCACCTAAAACTTATCTGTTTCTGCCTCAGCCCCCTCCCACCCTGCAAAGGTGAAGCATCTCCCAGGGTTGCCATGTCCAGGGATCAGCAGATTCCCAACCGTGTCCTGCACAGGGTGCCCTGCTCTGAGCGGGGTCAAACCCCCACCCCCAGCTCTGAATTCATCCCCTCTGTGTCAAGGTGACCCAGCAACATCCTGGCCAGGCTGTGCTGCCCCTCTCCCCACTCCCATCTCCTCTGCTCCCTCCCCTTGCCCCAGGCATCCCAGCTCCCACCAGGAACAGGTACTTCTCCGATGTGCTGTTGTTGCGGGTGGAGATTTTTTGGATTGGCCCCTCCTTGATCAGCTCATTGGAGGGATCCACGATGTCATCCTCGAGGCCCAGCCTCTGATAGACCACCCAGAGGTTCTGCAGCCGCTCCTGGGGGAGGCACAGGGACCTGCTCTTGTGGGGTGCTGAGCAGCCACAACCCTGTCACTGCTGGGTCCCCTCCATGCCCACCTCCCAGCCTGTTGCTGAGTACTGGGAGAGGTAACACAGCTCTCTCAGCCCAGACTGAACTTTGGGAGCAGCTCCCAGCCCCGACCAGCTGGTCACACCCCAGCTGATGCTACAGATGTGACTCCCCCAAGCTTGGGGTGGTGAGGTTGGGCATTAAGAGCAGGGTCTAAGCTCCACAGCTGAACCCACAGGGCTCTTGTCCTCTTCAGCAGGACTGTGCCGTGAGCTGCAAAGCATTTCCAGCTGGGACAGGGCCTTACCATCTCAGCAATAGCTGCATTGGAGTGCTTGGCCACCATAAAAATCATCTCCAGGGCCTCTGCAATGAGAACAGACAGGAGGTGAAGCACCTGCTCTGGAGCTGTGGGAGGAAGCTTCTGGCTCTGTCCCTTATGGATGCACATGAGTAGCAGCTGCTGCCCCTCCATGAACACAACCAAAGTGGCCTGAAATGCTGTGCAGGAGTCTGGGTACAGCTGGACTGCACATGGAGGGGTCTTGGAGGGACAGACAGCTCACTCCTGTATCCCTCCATCCCAGCAGGACTGGGAATTGTGTTATCCACAGGGGTCTGAAAGCTCCCCCAGCAGCTACAGGTCTCTTTAGGGGATACTGTGGATACCTGACACACCACCCTTCCCCTCCCCAGCCCCTGAAAAGGAAGATTATCCCCTCTCCCTGCTAGAAAAGGATCAGACTGAGAGGTTTATCCAAGGGTACAGGGCAGCTGGTGAGTGAATCCAGGTTTTCTGGTGCCCATGTACAACACCAGGGGTTGTTATTTCCCTACAAACCCGCCCTGCCCTCCCCACCGTGGAGACGCAGAGCCCTTACTCTCGGCATCGCCCCTGTCGGGGGACTGGGGCGGGAGTTTCCGGACGTAATCCTTCAGGAGGAGCTCGTAGCGCGGGATCCTCTGCACAGGTTCCAGCATGTGGTGCTGCAGCGTCAGGTTAGCACAGACCTTCCTCTTCTGGCCAGGGACGGCAGGCACGGAGGGAGGAACAGTGACCGAGGCAGCTCCCAGCCTCTGTTGTTTCCCCGCTCCCAGGAGATTTTGGGAGCTCTGCTGCCATTCCCCTGCCCTGCCCTTACCTGGATGTCAGCAATGAGCTCCTGGAAGGGGGGTGATTTCTCTGACCAGGCAGTGATGAGCTCCACGGCCTTGTCGAAGTTCTTCACGTACTCCCCGTACATCTTGAGGAAGGGTGCAAGCTTCTGGATGACATCCCCAATGCGGGGGTTGCAGTTCCTGCAGGAGGGAACCACAGAGCAGCAGCTTCCTCAGGACAGACAGACAGTGAGGGATGGACTGAAGGACCACGGTGGAGGGCTGAGGTTTTCCCTGCTGCAGGCTGCTACATCTCCACAGCATTTCCTGCTCTCCAGAACAGGAATGTCCTCACCTTGCAGCCAGCCACACCCAGGCACACTCTCAAACCACCTGAGATGTCACCCAGCTTTCCATACTCTGATCTGAGCATTTTAAGGAAATGTTTTCCAGCACAAGACACTTGGAGCAAAACAGGCTGAGCTCTGGTCCTGGTGGGAGCCTGAACTCAGTGCTGCTCCTCCGTTCTGGCCAAGCCCCCCAGGTTTCCTGCCCTCCCCTCCTGCAGCTCACCAATCCTCCATGCGCTTCTGCAGCTCTGGCAGGAAGAACTCAGCGTGGAACTGGTAGATGGAGGAGATGTTGGAAAAGATCATTTTCACCACCTCCTCTGGGACTGTCTTCCCAGTTTTGGCTTCTTTCATCAGCTCTGTATAGAACACCTGGAAGAAAGAAGGGTGAGCAAAAAGGGCCAGGGAGATGCTTGAGGATCCTATTCCCTCTCTGAGTCTGGCACATCACCCAGTGAAAGGCCTGACTGTGCAGGAGGAAAACCCCAGGCTCCAAGAGGAGAGGGGGATGGAAGGCTTTGCTGGGACAAGGGTGCTTCCCAGAGGTGTGGGGTGTAGAAAAGGCAAAGGCCAGGCCCAATCTCTGGCTGTAAAGACCAGCAGCCCACGTGTTTCTCATTTTTACAGCTTCAATCTCTCCAAAATCCCCTTGTTCTGGTCCCTCCACTCCCCAGTTCACCTGGTCAAGGAGGTGGAGGCGGTTGACATAAGCCTGCTCTGTCTCCAGCAGCTCCAGTGCGATTTTCTTTTCCTCTGGTTCCTGCATGGGGAGCAGGGCTCAGTCTCATGGGCAGAGCTGAGACCCTGAGCCAGCCCTGCCTGAGTGTGGGCACCCACCAGCCTCTGGAGCTCACCTGGCTGCCAGGCTCCAGGCCTGGGCCCTGTGGCCTCCTCCAGCTGTCCTCACGGATTTTGCATCGCAGAGAACGGAGGCATTTGAAGCTGAGTCCACGCTGACCTTGCTGATCCTTCTCCTCCTCATCCTCTTGTCTGCTCAGGGAGCAGCTCTGGCTGGCAGGGAATGCTGGAAGCTGTTGGGGCTGCCTCCCTGCCTGCTTGTCCCTCTGGGCAGATGTGCTGTCCCTGCTACAAAGGAATGTGATCAGCTCAGCCATTCCCCCAGCACAGCCCCCAGGCCCAGCTTAAAGCCACCAAAAGGGACAAGAGCAGCAGCTGCCAGCACTGACACTGCTCTGCTACAGCCCTGCAGTACAAACATCCTCAGCATCCTCCACAGGGCCAGGATCCAGCCTCTCTTCTCCCAGAGCCCGCTGCTGCTGTGCCCAGCCCCTCTCCTGCTCTAGAAAAGCAGGATCCTGCTGTTTATCCCACCCACAGCTCTGGATTTCTGCCTGCTGCCACCACGGAGAAAGGCAGGGAGAAGCCCAATAGCCAAGAGCAGGCCAGGTGTGGGTGGCTTTGCAGACAGGTTGTTTCTGGTGGTGTTCTCTCTTCCCTTTTCTGGCAAAGACAAAGAAAGCAGGTCCAGAGCGGGCATGAGGGAGAAGCCAGGCCGTGAAGGTGACAGCAAGTGACTTGTCTGTCATCCAAGAGCTGGTCACTGCAGGAAACTGCTTTGGGCAGAAACTGCAAAGACATCCACTGTTGGCCTGCAGACAGGAGTGGGATGGATAGGATGGGAAAGACATGAAGAAATTGGACACCAAACTGCAAAGCTGAGGATAGGAGGTGACTTGAGGGGCAGAGACTCATCTGAAGAGGATGTCAGCTCCATCCCATGCTCAGGATGTCTGTGAGCTCGGGAGTGCATCCACAGCCATGCACAAATCCCCTCCTGTCCAGGGGGCTGGCAGAACCCTTCAGAGACAAAGAGGCTTTTTCCATCTCTCCAGTGCCTCCCAAACCTGTGTCAGCCTAAAGCCAAGGCTGAGTCCCAACAGGGAACTTCTCTCTTTCTACTTATGCTGACTTAGGCCAAACCATTGTCTGCTCCAAAATGCTCTGCTCATTCCCAGGTTCCTCAGCTTCCTCTGAAAGTCCCAAGTTACTTTTATTTCCTCTAAATCAAACTCACACTCCAGGGCAAACAACAAACACACTGCAGCAGTGACATGGGGGCAGATCAAACTCTGCAGTGGTTCCAACACAACATCACTGTGGGATGATGGGGACAACCACAAAGCCTGGGGAAAAGCACATAGCAGAGATTCAGGAGGCCCTGGAATGAAAGGAAATCTCATGCCTGAGCATCTTCAGGAATTGCTGCAAAACTCACCTGCCCAACCACCCAGCCTCTCCAAGGCTCACTGAGAGCATCTCATGGGTACAAGGAATGGCAGGATTCCATATCTTGATCCATCAGATGGAGAAACTGAGGCACAGCCCTGACAATAACTCACCTGAAGCCTCGGACACCAGAGCCAGGGCAGATCCCCTCACTCAGACCCCAGCACACGCTGTCTGAGGGTCCCAGGTCACACTCCAAAGGAAGGAGGTATTTTATGAAAGGAATTCTCTCTCTCCCTTAACATAATCCTTTCTGTTTCCTTTCCTAGGAGCCACATCTCTGCAAACAGCTGGGCAGTCTGAGGCTGGGACCCTCCCAGACACCCAGGCAGTTAATTCCCAGTGACAACCCCTGCCTGCATATTTGCAAACCACGATTCCTTTCCCCAGCAGCAGCAGCAGATGCACCAGCCAGGCTGAGTGTGAAGATGCTGGCTATGGGAATGGGCTGCCACAGCCTAACCCTGAGCCAGGCAGAACCACTCACACCCCAGTGAGGTTTTCAGATTCTGCTCATGACCCGCAGCAGGAGGAAGACACCGAGGCAGACCTGAGTTGTGAAGAATTGCAAATCACCTTGTCAGCTTCTCCACAGGCTCCAAACCACCTCCACAGTGGGTTTCTTCCTTCCCAAACCCACTCCACATGGAGCCCTAACACACCCTCAGCACCGAGAGCCCTCCTGCCTTACCAGTGCTCTTCAAATGCAGCCACCAGCTTCACCACGCTCTGCTGATTATCTGCCTTTCCCTCCATGGCACGGGCTGGGAGCAGGTCCTGGGTGTCCAGGAGCTGCAGGGCAGGTGCTGGGGCCTGCAGCTCCTTCCTCTGTCCCCCTCTCTGCTCTGAAGTGTTTCTGGCTGCAGTTTGGGAACGAGGATTTGCACAAAGCAAAGCCCACCCGCCACCCTCTCTGTGGTAGCAGAGCTTGCCTCTGAGTTGGCCTCAAAAGGGAAGGGAAAGAGGAAGCACAGCAGTTTGTGGGTAGGAGAAATGCTGAAAAAACACTGGGAATCGCTTTGGTTTGGGAGGGATCAAAGTGGTGGCACAGCCAAGGTCAGAGGAGCTGCAGGGACGGTGCAGGGCAGGTGTGACCTGGGACACCTCCCGGCGGTGCAGCACAGGCGGGGTGGGCTGTGTCCCACCAGGGTGGGCTTCAGGGTGGGAGTCTGGACAGTCCAGATGGCTGGAGGGGCCAGGATGGGCTGGCAGGACCCTGGTGCCCAGCTAGGGCTGATGTGTTTGCCCCAAACACCAACAGCTGCATGGCTGTGGGCCAGCCAAGGACGGCTGGACAGCAGACAAGGATTGTTGGTGACAACCATGAGGAAGAACGTGGCTGGAGAAGGGGCCACGTGGAGGTAGGGCAGCACTTTTCCAGAAAGGTCTGAAACAGTGAGACTGTGCATGAAAACCAATTTGCATGGCAAGTGAGAAACCCATCCCAGAGCTTGTGCCGCAGGAGCCTGGACATCCCATCAGCCAGACCAATGCTGGAACCAGCAATGGAGATCTGCTTTCCTTTTTCCTCTTTTCTTCTCTTTTCCTTGTATTTTTTTGGGCCTTTCCTTTCCTTTCTCCTTTCTCCTTTCCTTTCTCCTTTCCTTTCTCCTTCCTCCTTTCTTTCCTCCTTTCTCCTTTCCTTTCCTTTCCTTTCCTTTCCTTTCCTTTCCTTTCCTTTCCTTTCCTTTCCTTTCCTTCCCTTTCCTTTCCTTTCCTTTCCTTTCCTTTCCTT
>VZRH01007248.1:171843-187644 GCA_013397555.1 Urocynchramus pylzowi | reverse complement strand
AAGGGGGGGAGTCCCGTGTGTAACGGGGGTGGCGACTCCGGGATAACGGGAGGGTTTCTGGATAGTGCTCCCATGGAGGCCTCCGTGCGCTGGGGGTCACTGTGGGTATGTACAGCCCTGCCCCGAATAACGGGGCGCCCTGTGCGGTGGGGGCACCTATAGGATGGGGGACCTCAGTGGATGTAACGGGATGGGGCCCCAGTCGGTAATGGGGGATCGGGACCGGTATAACGGGAGAAGCCGGGTTCCTGCAGTGCCCCTATGGAACCCCCATGGGCTAGGGGTGGGTGTACAGTATGTACAGCCCCCCGTTACAGTGGGACCCCTTGAGCCATGGGGGCATCTGCAGAATGGGGGGCACCTATAGAATAGGGGACTCCTATAGAATGGGGACCCCATATGTGAGGGGGTGCAGTCCCTGTGTGTGTGTGATGGGGGATTGGGACCCCAGTGAAACGGGTGGAAGGGCATTCCTGGTTCTTCATGCCCCACTGGAGGCCTCCATGCCCTGGGGGTCACTGTACATACAGTAATGGGACCCCCTGAGCACTTCCAGGACGAGGGACATCAGGGTAATGGAGAGCCCGATGTGTAAGGGAATGGGGTCCCCTATGCACTGGTGGACCCTGTATGAAAATGAGAACCTATATAATAGGAGGGTGAGGATGCCTTCTACAATAGGGGCACCCTATATAGGGAATAGGGGACACCATGTAATGGAAGGGTGAGGCCCCCCCATACAGTGGGGGCTCCTTTGTAGTGGGGTGTTGGGACCCCTCCTATGACAGGGAATGGGGACACCCAGTAATCTGGGAAGCCCTATAAAATTACCCCTCTGCCATGGGGCCTCCCATACAAGGAGGGATAGGAAACCCCAAGACCCTCTCAGTAACAGGGAGCCCCTAAAATGGGAGGGTGGAGGAGCCCCTGTAACCTAGGGACCCCATAAAATGGAGAAAGGAGTGCCTGAGAGTGACAGGGGGATGCTGGGATCAATCCTGTTCATCCCAGGGACTTTGGGACCACCCAAACAGAGACCTGCTCACGAGGTTTCTCTCTCAGGTTGGCCATGAGCCACTACCTCCAACCATTGGAAGAAATGTGCTGGGAAGGAAGGTCCTGTACCTGCCTGGCTTTTTCACCTACGGTGAGTGACTGTCCCTCCCTGCCAACACAAAGTCCTGCCCTCGTGGAATCAGGGCTGGGAGCTGCCAGGCAGCCTGAGCTGACCCCCAGCAGCACTCTCACATCCCCTTGGGATCATCCCGAGGCTGCAGTGAGGCATAAACCACCACAGCTCCTTGTAAGGTGTCAGATTTATGTACCTGTTGCTGGGGACAGGGGGGTGTTGAAGCTGCATTGTGTTCCTGTGGCACATTGCTCTGGGTTTGCACCGTGGTGGAGGGGTTTGGGGGGTTTTAGGTGGTGTAAGCTTGTTGCAGGAGGTTTTTTCCTTCTGCTCCAAAACAGCCCTGGAATAACCTGCCCCCTGCCCTGCTCATTTGTGTTGTAGATGGAGCCCTAAAGGGACAGAAATACCAAGAAAAGGGCAGGTAATATGTTTAGAAGGAAAAAAAATAGTATTTTCCTCTTTTTGTGTGCGGAGCAGCATGGGAGAGGTGGGTGAATACTTTGTGACCTGCTGTCAAAGCAGGTTTGCTGTGGGGAAGGGAATGCACTGTCCTGACAGCTGACCTGGGCCAATCCCAAAATCAGGCAGTGGCATCCGTGGGGTGGAACCAGCACAGGAGTAGGATGAGAGCACTGGAAGCCCATCCTGGGACACCCAGGGCTGGAAATGCTCCAGTGCTGCCCTTTGGAAGATGCAGTTTCCAAAGAGATGGGCAGTGTTGGGTGATGGAGAGGTGCAGAGCCCACCTGGCTTTGCTTGGACAGCAAGGACAGGGGCCAGGGGCAGTCAGTAGCCACCAGCACATAGTGGCTTCTATCTCACCTTATTGTATGTGGGAGAAATGGGATCTCTGGGCTTTTTTTGCAACTGGAGACCTGAGGAAGTTTGCCTGGGAGAAGGTGGTGGGGCAGGAACTGAACACAGGTTTGTGAGATCCATATGAACCCTGAGTCAGACCTTCCTGGGGTGGAGGGAGGAGGTGGCAGCACAGAGCACATGGGATGATCCCCCCTGCCTGGTTCAGTCCAAATTGCCTTGGAGCCCTTTCAGGTGAGCAAAACCATCAAAAGACAAAAAGTAGCCCAAAATATTGGAGCTGTCCTTACAGATTAGACAGATGACAGAGAGTAAGAATTCTTGTCCTCCAGTAAGAAGTTTATTCAGGACTGTTACAATGAATCTCTTACTGTGGGTGCCCTGCCGAGCTGAGCCTGGTGTGGTTTCAGCTGAACCCCGGGGCTGTTTGGGGTGCTCCCCATGCACTGTCCCCTTCCTGACTGACAGCAGCCTGGTGTTGTCCCACCCAGCCAGACACATCGTGGAAGTGGATGGGAAGAGAGGCCTCTTCCGTGGCCTGACTCCTCGCCTCATCTCAAGCACTTTATCAACCATCACCAGGGGGAGTGTGAAGAAGGTAAAGGTCAGCTTCTCTCTCCATTAATCACCTGCAGGGTCAGTCCTGCTGCAGCAAGGGCTGCACAGGAGGACTGATGCACCCATCCCTCTCCAGCTCCTAAGGGAATAGTCCTCCAGTGCCCTTATCCCCAAAGCATTTTTTTTTATTTATAAACCATTTTAATTTGATTTGGCATGCCCGTGCCTTGTATCCTCTGTCAGCAGTTTTGTGACTCCTCTATTCTTCTATTTTACTTTCCATCCTTTCTTCTCCTGTGTTGCTTCTTGCCTGTTTGTCTTGTCCCTGCATCTAGAGCACAGCTTTTTGTGGTTTCCCCCTGTCCTCAGACATGGTGGGTCAGCATCTCCATCAGTTCTGAGCACGTTGTTTGCCTCTCCATTCAGGCTTTTCCACTGGAAGACATGGAGCACGTGTCTAACAAGGATGACATGAAAACTTCACTTAGGAAAGTGGTCAGAGAGGTGAGAAGTGGATCTTGCCCATTACTGAGTCATTGGGGACATCCCTGGGGATGTGGGTGAGATTACTTGGAGAGAAACTGGGGTGAAAAGTTTGTGGTGAGAAATTTGTGGATTTGTTTGTCTATCAGTTTAGTGGCCATTCTGTGTCCATCCATGAAATAATTCACAGGAGTAGAGCTTTACCACAACAACAGATCTCAAAAGAGGGACCCAAAATGTGTTTCCCCACCCTGAGGAAAGGGCCTGGGCCGTGCAGGAGGAGCAGCACAGCTTTTCTCACAGGTGTGTTCTCCTCCCTTCCCAGACATCCCACGAGATGATGATGCAGTGTGTGTCCCGGGTTGTCTCACACCCTCTGCACGGTGAGTCCTGTCCCCTGGCTGCAGGGCAGCCCCCTGCAGTCCCCTGCTTACTCAGGGGGATGATTCTTATGATACTTCTCTATCATATGAGGTTGATGCTGGGGTTTGCCTTCAGGCACTAACACAGCTGAGCAGCGAGTTTCCCCAGAGATCCCATTGGGGTTAGGGCCAGTAGCAGCCTTCCCAGTGCCTAAAGGGGCTCCAAGAGAGCTGAAGAGGGACTTTGGATGAAGGCATGGAGAGACAGGACACAGGGAATGGCTTCCCACTGCTGGAGAGCTGGGTTAGATGGGATATTGGGAAGGAGTTGTTCCCTGGGAGGGTGGGGTGGCCCTGGCACAGGGTGCCCAGAGCAGCTGTGGCTGCCCCTGGATCCCTGGCAGTGCCCAAGGCCAGGCTGGACAGGGCTTGGAGCAACCTGGGAGAGTGGAAGGTGTCCCTACCCATGCCAGGGGGTTTGGAAAAAGATGATCTATCAGGTCCCTTCCAACCCAAACCTCTCTGTGATCCTCTGAAATCCTTCCCACCACTTACAGGCTCAGGAAAGGCCCCAGTTTCTAATGAGTCTTGCAGTGCTGATGACCACTGAGAGGAGCTGGAGATGCTGTGAGTTGAGGGAGAGCAGAAGGGTCCTGTTTCATTTTCCTTCACATCCAGTGCAACCCAAACTGGATTTGTTTGACTGTCAGCCCTGTGTTTCTTTCCTCCCAGTGATCTCCATGCGCTGCATGGTCCAGTTCGTAGGCCGGGAGGTCAAATACAGGTGAGTGGCTGCAGCTGGGAAGGGGCTGGGCTCAGGGGTGCCAGGTGCTCCCATGCCATGGGGAATAGGGTTGTCCAGGAGGCTTGGGAGACTGAAAAGTGAATCTGAGCTGTGCTTAGAGGCTGGGTGACTGGGGCTTGAAGGGATGTGGGAAGGCTGGGCTCTGTCCCTGACGTGCCTCTGTTCCACCTTGTACCCCTGGGGCTTTGGGGCTGTATCACCCCTTGCTGATCACACAGCGAGTCTCCTGCCTTTTTCCTTTGGCTATTAATAGAAAGGGAAGGCAGCAGGGAGGCAGAATGGATAGCACAAAGCTTTGCTGCAGTCCTGCTTAGTCTGTAAAATTTTTCCAAGCCTTTTGCGGTACCAGCTGCCTCTCTGCAGGGCAAAACTGCCTGTGGAGCGACGTGGAGGCATGCTAGACAGGATGCAGCCAGCCCACAACAGCCAGCTCGAGTTCCCAAAGGCAGGACAGGGTTCTTGGGCTTAGAATCAGCCAAATCAAACCATATCACACAACATCTGTACCCACTCACAAAGCCTCACAGAGCTCTTATACTTTCAGCATTGAACAGTTGTGTGCAGGTTGGGTGTTGTCCTGGGGGTCACTGCAGACTGGCAGAGCACAGACACAACCTTCCTTCTCTCAAACCTGCCTGGTCTGGGGAGAACAGGCAGAACAAGCTGCCTTCTGCTGGAATGATGGCTGGGGAGGCACTGCCATGGCTGGGGGCTGCAGGATGCATGTGAAGTTGCACAGGGTCAGAGGTGGAACAACTCTGCACACTCACAGCTCTTTTCCTTTCTTGGCAGTGGTGTGTTCAGTGCCATTGGCAGGATACTTAAGGAAGAAGGGATTCTGGGATTCTTTGTGTACGTGAGTTGTTGTTTAAATACTTTCTCCCATAGCCTGAAGGCACTGATGGCTCTCCTGGCAGCTCTGCCACCCCCAGCTGGAGTCACACTCAGCTGAAACCTTGTCTGACCAGGGGACTCCCACATCACTCCCACGATTAAATCTGTGCCATTGACAGCACTCCAGTTTGACCATTAAGTTTGCCCCAGATCTTATCTTCAATCAAACCTTCAGAGCCCAGAGGAAGCTGTATTTTTTTATCTCTCTTTTTCCCTTGGTGCTTCTTTGTGTTTCAGTGAAGGGCCATTTAAAGCATTTGTTTGTGCAACAGGCACCAAGATCAAGTGCAACAGTAAGTTCCCTTGTTGAAATAAAAGCCAGGGCCTGGATAAGCAGCATATTCCTCTGCAGAGCACCGTGGGTGCTTGTAATGAGCAGGTTTACCTGTGTGCTTGGAGTGTGGTGGTGCCTGGACCAGGAGGAGCTGAAAGGTGTTTCCAGCTGCTTACAGAGCATGGCAAATTGGTGCATCACTGAAATGGAAGTTTAGTGGACACCTTTTTTGCTTTTTGCTTGAACCCTTAATTAATGCTTCCTGCCTTTCTTTTTCACATCTACATAAAAGCAGAACCACCTGCTGTCTCTGCTCGTGGTGGGGAGATAACTTACTTTATTATGTCAATAATGGTAAAGGCAGCTCTGGAATTTCAGTAGGGGTTTTCAGGATGCCTTTGGCTCTGCAGTCACAAAATATGGGCCTCCAGATGAAACCTGAATGCATCAGGAAGAGGGAAGCAATCACAGGGGGTCTCACCCTGTCCTTCCCCAAGGGGAAATGGCCAGGGATCTGCAGAGACCCCACCCCTTGAGTGTCACTGCTTCTTCCTTTGGCAGCCCACAGCTTCTCAGCTGAGCTGTGCAGCTCCAAATCTGCTCCACTAAATATAGGATGCTCTGGTATGCTCCCTGTGAGTGGGGCATGGCTGGAGCAGGCTGCCCACAACCCTCCACCTCTCTGGGAAGTGATCTGAAAGAAGCTACCACATTCCCTCCCATCCACATAAAATAAACACTGCTGTAGCCTAATGAAACTTAATGGTTCTCAGGAAAGGCTTTAACACAACCCAAATTGTCTCAGGAGGGCTCTGAAGTTCTACATGCTCTATAACCCTGTTAGGAAATCCCACTGCTGTGAGGGGAGCACAAACTGCATCTGAAGGGTCAAACTGCTGGTTTTCTCCTCCCAGCCCTGGTGCAATCCCAGCACATCTACTGCCCTAAAATCATGGCAGTGCACTTGTTTCTCATGGCCTTATAACCACCCCCAGCAGTAACAGTGGCACACTCTCTGGGTGTGTGCCTGGCTAGTGATAAAGACTTTTCAAGAATGGATTATCTCCCTTTCTGTCATGTGTGCAACAGGCTCCTGCCAGCCCAGGAAGGTGTTCCCTGAGCTCCAAAGCTGCTGGGCATGGTCAGCTCAAGGGTGGCTTGTCCCAGGTCCCTTGCACTGGGGTTTCTGCTCTTGGGTCACATTACTGTACATCATTGGGGCTTCCTCCTCTGCTGCTATTCCAGCTTTTCATCATCTTCCAAAAATATTCCCAGTTCAGATCTTGGACATCTCAGCAGGTGTGAGAATTGCAGCACTCTTTTTTCTTATGTCAAGAGTAGTAAAGACAGTGCTGGAATTCCAGGAGGGGTTTTCAGGCCTGATGCCTTTGGCTTGTTGGCTTTTTTAGTTCCTTTCTGCAGCTCTCAGACCCCTGGTTTCCAGTCATCCAGCTCAGGGCCAGCAGCTATCATTACTTTGGAGGGAAGAAAGGGATGGGATCCTTATTGGAAATGGAATAAACAGTCTGACTCCCTATCAACAGTTGGGTGAGGTTTTCCTTATGGGGCTGCCCTGGCCCAGCCCTTTGCTTCTGGACTTTATTAGGCTCTGTTGTATCTGCAGCAGCTCTGAAGCTTCAGACAACTTTGAGTTAGAGAAAGAATGGTTTTTACAAAGGCTGAAAGCCAAACACAAAGCAGAACATCTCTTTGGGGCCAGAGAGCTTTGATTTCTTTGTCCTGTCTGCTGCTCTCATGTATCACATCTTTGAAGCCAGTGAATCTTCTGTTGAAGGTTTCTGCTGTGCCTGGCCCCTGAGACCTCAGCTGCATCCCCAGGGCTGCTGGGGCCTTAACAATGTACAGGTTGTTCCCAAAACCAGTCCCAGTTGCTGCTGTGCTGCTGCAGCAACCACAGCAGGAAACAAACTGGTCCCTTGCTCTGAGGAGGCAGCATTGTGTTTGGGAAGAAACAAAAGACTCAGATTAATGTGCCTGGAGGTGGCTCTTTCCAGCTCAGCAAACACTGGTGTGGCTCTTGACAGGCTCCTTTTCAGAACTGACCACATCTGCTGGTGAAACACAGGTTTGACACACACTTGGATCCTTTAGCAAAAGCAGGAAACCCTGCACTGCTGCAGCAGATGCTGCAGAATCACCAACAAACTGGAGAAACCCTCTGGAATATTTTGCTAAAGTTTTAGTGCTATTATCTGCAAAAGCTGGCAGTGCTGGTGCTGCTGGGAGCTCCAGTGTGTCAGTGGGAGGCATTAACCAAAGAACTGTGCTTCTGGGGGCAGCAGGGACTGGGAAAAATCAGAGTGTTCCCCCAGTTACTCCCACTTCTCAGTGGAGCAGGTTGTGCAGGAACAACCCCTCTCATTTTGATTTCTAAAAGAAGGGAGATTCCACAAAGAGATGAACTTCTCATTCTGCATCCAAAAGAGCATCTTCAGAAATGGAAGCCACTTCATCTGTGTCTTGCTTGGGTTTCTCAGCGGGAGTTGGGCCAAGAAGGGATTTGGGATAGAACAAGGGGAATTGAGTCTTGCCCAAAAAACAGATCCCAAAAAATTTTCAGCCAGAGCAGCATGTGTAGTACCAAGTTTGAAGGCTGAGAGAGCTCTCCCTGAAATCTCCCTTTTCAGTTCCTCCCAAAGTAAAAATTTTGGGGGAGTGGAGTTCCTCTGAGCTGGTGGAGGAAAGGAGGGCTGGGCATCTCAGGAGGTGGCACTGGGACCCTCCTGCACCTCACACCCCTCCTTTTGCCCTTGCAGTGGGTTGGTCCCTCACATCCTGGGGGATGTCATCTTCCTCTGGTGCTGCAACCTCCTGGCTCACTTCATCAACACCTACGCTGTGGATGACAACGTGAGTGGAAGTGCCTGAGGGAGGGCTTGGGGTCTGGACCAAACACCTGCAGTGGGAAGGAGTTACTGGGGAGCAGGGGCTGATTTAATACAGACCCCGGGCTTTGGGGACGTCCCTGTGAGAGTGCTGGAGGCACTGTGTCTGCTCAGGGTAGTGCTTCACCTGCACTTGGGGGGATCACAGTTCCCCAGATGCCTTCCCGGACTCTCAGCTGGAATGCAGCTGCTCTCCCTTGCTTTCTGCCTTGTCCCCTGCCCCTTGCCCTTCACCTCAGGCTCAGGGAGTGTCACATAATGACAGTGCCAGCCTGGTGTCATCCCCCTGCCCCACAACGCCTTTGGTTTCTCTCTGCAGTTCAGCCAGGCATCGGTGATCCGGAGCTACACCAAGTTCGTGATGGGGGTACGTAGGCAGCTGCCGTGTCCTTTCCCCTCCTCCTGCCACCTCTGGGCTGAGAGCTCGTGCTCTGGGGACACAGGCTGGTCTGTACTTGACATCCCTTATCCAAGGATAACACTGCTAACATGCAAAAGCTGGAAATAGCGTTTTTGACATGGGGAGCATTAGAGAGGCTGCTGGTTTTCTGTGCTTTCAGATCGCTGTGAGCATGCTGACCTACCCGTTCCTTCTCGTGGGAGATCTCATGGCAGTGAACAACTGTGGGTATGTCCTTCACACTGAGATCTAAAGCTTTCCCTTCCTTTCTTGCAGCCCCTTGTTGTCTGAATGGGCTGCTAACGACCGTAAAGCTTTCCTACAGCCCCGTAAACTCTGTGGCACCTCGCAGAGCTGGCTCGTTTCCTGTCCCAGGTTGCTTATAATTTTAGATCAGAGGGCACAGACACGAGCAGCAGAAAAGCTCAGGTGGTGAGAAATCGGGAGAGTTGTGGTGGTGTGGTCTGATCTGAGCTGAGCTGGAGGCACAGGGATCAAAGGGACAGTGCTGGCTCCAGGGAGCAGCAGGAGGGGAGCAGAGCTCTTATGGCAGTGATGGGAGCAGACAGGAGCAGGGCCAGGCTTGCCTTCCCATCACACTGCTGCAAGTCTTCTGCATTTTTGCTCATGGGAACGGGATCCAAGTCTGGTGCCGTGTTTTCTCAGTATCTGCTGGCTTTTGAAGGTGTAGATACGGTCCTGGACTCTCAAAGTCTCCAGGTAACCCTCCTTGTTTGTGCACTCCAGGGGTAATTAAATTACAGATCTGCTGCATTGTAAATAACGAGCTGTCACTTGGCTGCCAGCCCGGTGTGGACACTGTCCCCATGTCCTCATTCACACTTCCCGCTGCTCTTTTGTTACCTGTGTGGGTAAGGTGACACATCCACCTCAGCTGTTCCCTGTTGCCCTGCAGGTTGCGTGCAGGCCTCCCTCCCTACGCTCCAGCCTTTTCGTCCTGGATCCACTGCTGGAGGTACCTCAGTGCTCAGGTGAGGGAGCAGGGCACACACGGGGCTTTGGGCTCCCTCTGCTCCTTTCCCAAGTCTCCAGCATTGCCCAAAAGTGCCTGTGCTGCATCCTTGCCATGCTCTGTAACCTGCTTCTGTCCCTCCAGTTCTGGCACTGGTACCAGCATGGCAGTGCTGCTCTGCCCGTTGCACACCCCGAGCTTGCAGCCTGCAAGCTTTTATCCCATGCATTGCACACAGCAGAGCCTGTGCCCCTCTGCATCTGTCACCCCTGGGGGAAATGCTCAACTCCAGCACCCACAGGGCTGGAAACTCACCGTGTTCTCCAGAGAAGCCCAGTGTGCCCAGGCCTTGCAGCCCTGCCATCTGCATGGAGTGGGGCCCTGCTAAAAGAGCTGCAGTTCCCTGGCCAGGTCTCAGGCTGCCCTGACTCCGGGCTCTCCTCCTCAGGGGCAGCTGTTCCGTGGCTCCAGCCTCCTGTTCCGCAGGGCGCCCGTCCCAGCCGCCTCCTTCCCCATCGACTGACGCCTCGGCAGGGACAGCTCATCACCGTGGACTCCTCAAGAAACCCCAAGCTTGTTTCGATATCTGTATATTTCTATTTTCTGATCCAAAGTCCATGGTGCCAGAACTGACACCTCCTCTCCGGCAAGGCCAGGAACAGACTTCTGGACATCTGGCTCAGGCTCCAGCTGGACCAAAGCTCCATCCTCATGGCTGTCTCGACTGGGATGTATAGCAGAGAGAGCAGAAAGCCGTTGTCTCTTTGGTCCAGGCTGTAGCTCTGGAGTTGCTGGGGAAGTCCAGGAATCCAGAAAATGCCCAGGTACTAAAGGAGCCAGCCATGAGCTTCAGGGACAAAAGACTGCTTTGTTCTGCCTGAGCTGAAAAGCAGCAGGAGATCCAAGGTCACCTCCCTGGGAAGGTTATGCCAGGTGACAGCCTCCTGCCTCATCCTTTCTGGAGAGAGCACCTTTGCCTGGCAGGTAGCTCATCCTGGGCAAGATCAACCTGGCATCCATATTTAAGGTTTGAGGGTACCTGATCATCCAGGAACATCCCACCTCCCATGGGCATGAAAAGGAAATGATAGGATCAAAACAGGGAAGGGAAGCAGAGTCCCACTGCAAAGAACAGAAGAATCCCAAAGAGACGGGTCCAGCCCAGCTCAGGGCAGCGATGGGATGTGGACATGGAGAGGGCCCTTGGGAAGGGACGTGCCCTGCCAGTGGTGCTGCTTTGGGCAGGATTTCAGCCATGGAATGGGCTGTGTTTAGGATACACCCAGCAGAGCTGTGGGCTGGGCAGGCAGCCTGCACACACTCTGGGGGAGGTGGGTGCTGGGTTGGACTGGCCTGGCTGCACCGAGGGGTGTCTCCCAGCCAGCAGCACCACGAGCCCTGCTGGGCTCCTGCTCCTGTTGCTGATGGAAACGGAGCTGCTGGGATCTGAGAGCTGCACACAAAGGGCTCTCCTGCAGCAGGGGCAGCCATCCAGGGCTGCCTGCAGTGAAGGGATACACCTTGAGCTGGCCAAAGGCTGATGAGACATCAGGGTCAAAGGCTTCTGGTGCTCAGTGGAACATGGCTGGCTGTGTGTAGCAGAGCTCACCAGTGGCAACAGGGCAGGATTGATGCTCAGCTCCCCAGACAAGAATTTCTTTGCACCAGTCTGTGCTGTGATGGCAGCCAGGCAGATTTCCCCCGTTTCAGTTCCCCACAAAGCAGTCTTTTGCACAGAGGTGATGCTGCACTCCCTGGGAAGAGGTTTAGCATTCCTTGAGCAGGTTCCCTTGTGCTGCAGCAGCTGGGGTCACATCTCATCCTGGTCCTCTGGGGACCTGCCATCACAGGGGGTTTTTTCTCCAGCAGGCAGGGTCGATGCACACCCCCAGGCAGGGCTTGCAGGACAGTGGTGGTGCGTGCTGGGACTGGCAGCCCCCACCCAGCTCCCTTCAGTGTCGTGAAGTCGGTCCTGTCTGTCCTCCCTCGCTCTCAGTTTGTGTAACGGTTAAATAATGCATGGACCTGTTCCCTAACACCAGAGATGATTTCAAAGAGGATTTAATTATGCTCTAAAATACAGTTATAAAACAACTACTGGGTGGTTTTTTTTGGGGTTTTTTTTTTTTGGTGATTTTTTCCGGTGATTTTTTTCCCCTGCATAATGTGCTCCCTCAGGGAAGGTTTCAGTTTAAGACAGGCACTTCCTTTGGTCTTTTCTCCAAATCAGGAGCTAAAACAGCTGTTTAAAACTCAGATTCTGCCTGATTTTCCTCACCTCCATGGAAGGGGGATATATTTAGGCTGAGCAAACTGCAGTGGGTGCACCTGGAGTGAGGGTGGAGGCAGCAGAGGGCTTGGGTGCTTGAAACAATGTATGTGGAATTAGGTTTTTGGAGTTAAAATTGACCCTGAGGTCTTCTGGAAGGGGTGATGGAGACCCTTTGCTGCTCTCAGACTGGTAAGGTGGGCACAGCCTTTCCATCTTCCCCCTCACAGCTCCATCCTTCCCCACTGGCCTTTAATTACCTTGTTTTATGACCTGCTCCAACACAGGGCATTGCACCTGCCAGGTCACACAGCACCTGCTCAGGAACATGCCACCTTTACCCTCCAAATTAAAGCCACCTTCTGCTGCTCACATGCCTGTCAAACCTCCTGCAGCCTCTGCACAGCCTGACTGCAGCCACTGCAGGGAAAAGTGCCATTTCCTGTCCTTTGAGGAATTTACCTAAGGAATTTACCTAAGGGATTTACCTAAAGCTGCAGCAGTGGATGCATCCTGCCAGTAATTTCTGCCCAGTTCATCAGGGCCCACAAACTTGGCTGAAAACCCAACACTTGACTGTAGTTTTTGCTCAATTTAAATGAAAACCAGGTTTCAAAGCTTTTCAGTGCACTGCCTTACTTTGAAGCAAGGGGCTGCCATTCTTAGGATGATTGAATATTTTCTCACCTTCTATTTCTATCCCTGATTCTTCTTGTCCCATGCTTCATTTGAGGGGCCCCACCACAAGGACAAATGTCTGCACCAGGAGCAGGCAAGGAGATAACCCAAACCCTGGCTGGGCATCCCTCTCCCTTAAATTGCTACCCATTAGTCAGTGCCTGGCCCTGCAGCTGGTGCTCAGGTATCCCAGCTGAAGGGGATGGGGCCCATTCCCACAGGAGAGGGGATCCAGGGTGGAACATGTGGTCAGGAGAACAAATGAAGGGGTGGAAGAGGAGGTTTGGGTCTGGCGCCCGGATGGAGCCGGGGGTTTCTCCCACTGGCGCTCCCCTGTCTGCCCAGGAAACAAACTCTGGTTTAAATATTGACTCTCCTGCACAAAGCCAGGCTGGGTGGGGATCGCTGCTGTTCTGTGCCCATGCCGTTTATCAGCCTCCAGTGGAGAACTGAGATTGCTGGGACTTTGGCCTCATCTGCTCCCAGCTGCCCGGGGGAGAAGGGAGGCAGCGACAGCAGCCAGGAGAGGGAATCTCAGGTCAAGGCTGGTCTGTCTCTCCGCTGGGCATGGATGCTTGAGTCTGGCAGGATCTGGAAAGCAGCAAGATGAGCCTTTGTGCCCAGGGAAGTGCAGCTGAGCTCAGAGCCAATGTTCCATCCTCCCCTTTCCTCTGCAGAGCCGTCCTGATGAAGACCCTTCAGTTCAGTCCAAACCCCCTCCTGGCCGTGCCGCTCTCCTGCCGTGGAGCTGGGAGGGAAGAATCCTAGAGAGCCCTCCCGATGCCTGGATGGTGCCTGGTGTCTCCCTGGTGTCTGGTCAGTGGGAAGGCCAGGGGTTGCCAGCCCCCCCTGCAGCCATGGAGGGCCCCATCTTGCAGCCACGCATGAGGAAGTGCCCTGTGGCACAGCTGCCCTCGATAAGGCTGTTTGCTCTGTTCTCCCGCAGCGCCGAGCTCCACGTAGGCAAATAATTCCTTAAAAAAAAAAAATATATATATGTAAAAAATAATAACCCTCACAGAGGAGATCCTGCTGTCGGGGTGGTGGGGCTGGCTGGTGCCAGGAAATGCTCAGGGTGGGGACTTGGACTGGACCCAGGCACCAGCAGCGCGGTGGCCCTGGACCTGTCCCTGTCTTCACACAGCCCCATCCCCTGGGATGGCCTTCACTCGAAATGGGGGATTACAGAGGAGCCAGGTCCTCATGGATTCGCCCTGGATAAGGGAAATCCCATCTGGAAACAAGGAGAAGAGGCCACGAAGAGCACAGGAGCAAAGCTCGGCACAGCAGCCTGACCTGCCACGCTGATAGTGACAGCTCCATCCATCGCTCACGGCTGGTAAGAGGATGGGAAAGGTGGGGAAGCTGCTTTCCGTGCTCCTGCTTGCCTGCTGCAAGCTTATTTTTAGGGTAAACTCCCTCAAATCCCTCTAAACTGAGCTGCTGTGTTCCCTCCAGGGCAGTGCTCTCAGGGGGACCGGTGGCGTTTCATGCTACCCTGAGGGGATCTGGGTCTTTTGGGGAAGAGGTGGCAGCACAAGGTCAGCACAAGGTCAGACTCCTTTCCCTGCAGCCACCATGACCCCTGCACACCTCGCTCGGCACTTACACCGTGCTGGGCCCCCCCATCCCAGGGGAGAAACAGGAGGGGGAAAGTCTTCCCAGCTTTAAACTCAGCCCCTCTCCCCCTGCTGCGACCGCAGGCCGGACTGGCATGGCGAGGGTTGACTTCGCCGCGGCTGCGGCCCTGGCTCGAGGCGCTGACCCTCGCTGCAGACATGTGAGTGCTCCCATCCCTCGGAATGGAGTTTCTCCCTGAAAAGCCGCCTGCGCTCTGCGGCCGGGCGGCTCTTGTCAGGCTGCCAGAGGAGGCCGGAGCAGCGTCACATGCAGCAAAGTTTTACAAGGCGAGCGAGCGTCTGGGGAGAGGGACGGGAGAGGGACCGACCGCCGCACGCACACACTCGGACACGCACGCGGAGAAACCTCCTTCAGGCTCCCTTCAGCTCTCATCCCAACGCTGATTTTTTTTCTTTCCTCCTTTTTTTCTTTTGTTTTTGGAAGAACAAAGACTTTGGGGTGGGTTGGCGCTGTTGTTTTTCCGGGGTTGCTGTCGGTGGATGGGGGGAGGCTGGAGGTGGAGGGGGGAGCCAGTGGCTTGAATGCGAGAAAGTCCCAAATTTCCCTGGCCAAGTTGCCGAGATCGTCTGTGTGAAACTTAGAGGAGGAAAGACGGGGGAGGGGGGGGGAAATAATTAAAAAATAAAATATGATGACGTCACTCGGAGCAGGGGTGCCTTCCCTGCTGCCTGTCAGATGCGCCTGAAAAGAACAGGGCAATAAAACAACAGCCGCCTCTGTCTCCCTCGTTAAACACGGCACTAATTGGATGTTAATTTTTCCTTGCTCTTCTCGCTGCTCGATTGTGAGGGCTCTGCCTGGCTCTCCCTCTCCCGCTTCCTTTCTTTCCTGTTGCAATGCTCTTGGCAGCTCTGAGGGACTCCGGACTGTGCGCTCCCCTCCCGCTCGTGGACTGGAATAATTCAGGAGCTGGGAGAATTAAAAAAGACGAGGCGCGGGGGCGAACGGTTCAGAAACGGGGCGGGCGTGATGGATTTTGAGAGCTACGCTAATCTCCCCGTTTCCCGTGCATTGTCCTGCCGACTTGGAGCTGTTCTCTTCCCATTTGATTTCTCTTCCCCTCCTTTCCCTTCGCGTTGGGTTTGGACTGCAGGGCAAAAATATATGTTTCAAAAAAAAAAAAGGCATAAAAAAAAAAGGAAAAAAGGCAGGAAAAAATAGAAAAAAGACTAAAAAAAAGGGGGGAAAAAAAAAAGAAAAAAGAGATCGNGGCGAGATGAAGGCAGCGGGAACAGGTACAGCAGATGCCGAGTGGCCTCGTTTGCCCGCCGAGTGGGGCTTCGGCTCGATTTAAGCCTCGCCGACGAGGAGCCTTCGGTGCTCCCGCCGGCGGGGGCCTCGCCATCCCTGCACGAGGCCACCGGGGCTGTCGGGTGCNAAAAAAAAGAGGAAAGGAAAAAAAGCCTGGTTCAATGACGACAAACCCCCAAACCTCCTCCCAGCTCCCCCCGTCTCGCCGCGCTGCCTAACCCCTGCGTGGAAACAGGCGTTTTAGGGAGCCGGAGCAGGAAGTTGTTGTTCTCTGTCTTGCCCAGGTCATCCTTCCAGGGTATGTGTGCAAGGGCGGTGGGCACGAGGGCTCGGTGGGCGCCCAGCAGCCGTCGGCCACC
>VZRH01007248.1:145926-169927 GCA_013397555.1 Urocynchramus pylzowi | reverse complement strand
TTTTTTTTTTTTTTTTTGTCCGTGCGGTTGGGGTTTTTTTGCCTTTGATTTGAAATAACGTTTTGTTCCTCCAGTAGCTCCGTTGCTTTGTTGTTGCTGTGACCTGCCTTCTCCCCGAAACCCCTTCCCGCCGAGTCCTCTGGCCCTAAAACACCCGACTTTAATCGGTCTCCTAGAGAGGGATGCATAGCAGATAGGCAGGTCCCTACGTGCAGCATTTGGAGCAGAACTGGAGGGTGATTTCTCTCCCTGCCCTCGCCCCACCACCCGGGACGTCCCCAAGAGCCACCCGGAGCTGGGCGTTGTCACCCGGGTGCCTCTTTAGTTCCCCACCGGGCACCACCGACGGGGGAGAATGTGTCGAATCATGTCGGATTTGCAATTCAACATGGCAGCCGGAGCAAACGTGGTGGGAGACGCTGGGCACGGGCACTCCCGGCAGCGCCAGCGCAGGGTGGGGGCACGGCAAGAGTGGATGCACGGACAGGGAGGACGAGAGGACAGCGGGGAGGACACCGGGGCGAGATCAGAGCAGGAGAATAATTTTATTTCATTTCATGTGAAGGGGGTGAGTTCCACCAGGAGCGGTCTGGGAAGGAGGGAACTCAAGCCGCCCGGTTTTGTCAGCATTAACTGTTTAGAAGCTGGCTGGTTCCCCACGCTGGCACGGCGTGCCCGGGCGGGCGCGGGGCTGAGAGATGCCCGGCAGCGGGGCGGGACGGGGCACTCCGGAGGCGGCTTTTCCTGGAGCCACGGCGGCCTCGGGGCCGGGCCGGTGCTGCTGGAGGAAGCCCTGCGAAGGCTCGGCATGTTCCGGCTGCTGCTGGAGGAAGCCCTGCGAAGGCTCGGGATGTTCCCGGCCCGTGCGGCTCCTCCAGCCTCGTGCAGGTTCGCGCCTCGCACCGGGGCGAGGTTTGGCACGGCCGAGGCTCCGCAGGGTGGGCCGGCCCTACCCGAGCCCAGGGCTTGCCCCAGCGTGGGGGAATATGCCCTCTTTCTGTCAAACTTAATTTAGGCCTGGCTGGGACACAACAAAAGCAGCTTGTTTGCAGGGCAGGGTCCTCCTTCCTGGCTGCTGCGCACTCCGCAGGCGCTCGGAGCCATGAAAGCCACCCCTCCTCCTTCACCAAATTTTTCCTCCTCTTCCCTGCTGCCCAGCCTCCCCGCTCCTCCTCCTTTCTCTGAAAAAAAACCCCTTTTTCAGTGAGCGATGCATGGCCCTACAGTAAAACCTTCAAATTGGCCACAAAGCACCCAAATGCTGCGGCCCTTCCCTGCCTCCGTGACCCAGCAGCCTGCACTGGCTGTATCAGCCCTGCTCTGGGGACATTCCCAAAACTGCCCTACCCACCAGGATGGGGACAGCCTCCCAGAGATGGTGACCAGGGCATTTCACATCTTCCTGACCCCACAGGGAGCTCTGTGGCCTCGTGCACCCTGGTTTGGTGGCTGGGACGCTGGGGTCCAGTCCTGGACCTTGCTTGTTGTGCTGTTTCCACAACACCCCACGGCTGGTTTGGCAGCTGAAATTCCCATGTTGTGGGGAAGAGCTGGGAGCAGTCAGGCATTTGTGGGGTCTGACCCCCAAAATGTGCCAGGATGGTCTCTTCAGCAGAGTGTGTGGACACAGTGGGTTACATCCAGACCCTTAATTCCAGTGAAAAGGCAGCACAAGTGTTTTACTCATCATTCCAGCTTTTCCCTTGCAGATTATTTATACAAAGAGGGGCTGGGGTGAAACCAGACCTTTCCCAATTTGCTTCCAATCCCTATTGCTTTCCTGTGAAAATCTGGTGGAGAAAAAAATATTTTAAAAAAACCCCAAAAACCCACTGAAGATCCTGCAAGCAGCCTGAGAGGAAAAAAAGTCTGAACTCAAGCAAGGCTCTTCTGACGTGTCCTAAGCAGAACATCTGGCACCCCTGGAAGAGCCGTCCAGCCAAGGGACACAGCTGTTTTATTCCACAGCTCACAGCAAAACAGGGCTTGGGCTTCCAGAACATGGCTCAGCAGAAAGGGTGAATTCTTGAAAGGGGGAGTCAGATCTTTCTGCTGTTTATTGCCTCTGAATCCCCAGTTTGCTCTCAGGCTGCTCTGGTGTGAGCTCTGCTCCATCTCCTGGCAGGAGACCAGGAGCTTTGCTCTGAGGCTGGAGCCTCGTTCAGCTGCTGTAACCCCCAGCAGGCAGCTGAGCCACTCTGGATTTGCACAGACATTCCTCACAGCAGGATCAGGCCCCCAGGTTTGTCGAGGGTGGCTCTGGGTAATTTCCTTTCCTTAAAAGGACCAAGTTTGGCCAAGGCAGAGTTTGAATTGTGATTTCCTTTTTTCTTTTTCCTCTTTTTTTTTTTTTTTTTTTTTGTAATCCCCTACAACTCACAGCAAATTCACCACTCCAGGAACCACTTCTGGTGGGGAAAGAAGGGGTAAAAGGCAATGAGATTAATTTGACCTCTGTGGGCTCCACCCTCAGCCTTTCCACTCATTGTTCCAAGGGATTTGAGGGTACAAGTTTCATGAGATCCTTGTAGAAACCCATCCAAGGGAGAGCTGGTGCTGGCAGGCTCCATGGGGAACATGGTGTCCAAGCACAGCCAGATCGGATTCACCCTCTGTACCACCCCACAGCTGGGCCTTAGAAGAATCAATACCATCTATTTTTCTCCCTGCAGTGTTTTTCTCTCTCTGCCACCTCTCTCACCTCCTAATTTCTCTCTAGCTTTTTTCTCTGGTACTGGTTTTTTATGTTGGAGTTGCTCGTAGCTGCAGTTTAACTTTGGTGAGAATTGGCTGCTGTGAAAGGTGAGGTCTGGGAGGACACAGGAGGTGACCAGTTTGTTTTTGTAGGGCTGCTCATGGGCACTGAGCTGTGCTGTCTGGCTCTGCAGCTGGAAAGCCCATGAGACACGTGGGGTTTGGCATGCTAAGGCTGCTCTCCAGATAGTCCTGGCCACAGGAAATGTAAGAGAAGTAGCCCAGCAAAGGACACAACCAACACGCCGCACGTGGCGAGGTCTGTGCAGTCAGAGGGGTGGGGGTTGTGTTGCTGAGGTGATGGCAACCAAATATCACCCTGTTCTGGCAGCTCTCTGGGGGTGGCTTCACGTGAACCTCTCCTGCTCATTCCCACACCGGGGCTTTTCCCCCAGCAGTGCTTTTCCCCTCTGTGGTTGCTGCCAGCATCACCATCCTGCTGGGCTTGGGAGCCCCAGCCCGAGGGCGGTGACCGTGCATCCCTGGCCCCTGCAGGGCTGGGCAGGAGGTTTCTCCTCATCTGCAAGACCACAACAAACACTGTGCTGCTTCCTCCTCCTCCTTTCTCCTTTCTCCTCTTCCTCTTCCCCCCGTGCTTGCAGGGCAGCCACAGTCACCTTTATCTCAGTCTTAGGTCTGGTTTGGACTCATGGGATGGTCCGTGCTGATGTTTTATTGCCAGACATGAAGACCTGAAGCAGCTTGGCAAGGTCTGGGAGCTTCTGGGAGTAACACCAAGAGTTCAGGTTCTCCCATCCTTCAGTCTGGGTTTTCTCAGCACTGGGCATCAGCTCTGATGAGGGAAAGGGGGGGTTGTGGGGCAGCACGTGGCATCCTGGCACGTGAGCCAGAGTGAATCTGGATGGGGAGCAGGCAGCAGGGTGGGAGCAGGCACAAGCATGGGAGCAGCCTAATTTGCTTGCAGCAGTTCTGACAACAGAAAGGTGAGCTCAGGCTGGTCGTGGAGGCATCCTGGGCATGCAAAAAGGTCCCAAAATCCCAACTCAGAGCAACAAGTTGGGTTATAGAGTTTTCCAAGCAGGAAACTCCTCACAGAGACTCCACCAAAAGTCAGGGCAGCTGCTGATGCCAGTGTGATCAACAGCTTTAGTGTCTGCACATCTGCTCCCAGAGCTCCAGTTTGTGGGAGGAGGATTGGGCTAAGACCCTTGGAGCTGAGCAGCCCCACAGGGAGGATGCCTGGGATCATCCCTCCAGCTGCTGTGTGTTGGGAGCACACTGCTGCCTCTGATGAGAGCTGGGATGAATGCAGAGGGACATGGATAAAAGGAGGGCTTTGCTCCTTCCTCCAAGGTGGCACTGCACAAAATCCAAGCAGGTGATGAAACCCAACCACTTGGCATGTTTCAGTATCTCAGATATAATACAGATGAGGTTCCCAACATCACCTCCCAGTTCAGTCTGGCCAGTCATCCTACTGCGTGGTGGGGAATGCTTCCTCTGTTTTCAATCCACAAAACTTCCTTCTCTCCCTGTCCCCAACAGCCACGTGCTGTGAACACACACCAAACTCCACCCTAGGGCCGGCTGCACCTCAGCAGAGATGAGGGGACACACAGCGAATGATGTGTCAGTCTTTGTTGTTAACCTTGCTAACCCCGAGGTCTTCCTGGCTCTTCAGAGAGGCAGCAGCAAAGGAAGAGCCTGGCAGGAAACTCACAGAGCAGGGAGAGCTGGGCTGATGGAGCTGGCTGTGCTGGAGCTGGCAGCCAGGATCTGCCCCCGAGCCGGGCTGGGTCCAGCCGTGCCTGAGCACGGTGGGAGCTCCCATCTGGATCTCAGCTTTGCAGAGCAGGCCCTCCCCTGCCCAGGGGATTAGCGGAGCTGCGGTTCCCAGGGCGGGAGGGGCTAATGAACAGAGACAGGATAACGAAGCAGGTATGGGCTTCCTGTACTTTAGGGCTCAGGAGGAAATCCTGCAGCTGGTGAATCTGGATACGATTAGTGTCCATTTCTCCCTGTGTAATCAACCCATCTGTTCATCCTTGCGCATCAGCCGTGCACGCCCCACTGCAGGCAGATGCCTCTCGGGCACTGTTTTCATCCCTGTCTGCCACGGCCGCTCCGGGCGGGATGAGAACAAGGCTCCGCTCCCCGCCGGGCTGGGGCAGCCCTGGGGGAGTGCAGCCCACACGGCCACGATCCCAAACAGCAGGACCCAGCCCTTTTTTTTCCTCCCCTTGTCCTTTTTTTTTTTTTCGCCATGTGCTTGAGCCTCAAGGGGCGTTTTCGAGCCTGACGGGGCAACTTTCTGGAGCGGACGGTGGCGGAGGTTGATTTTTTGGGAGGCGGCGGGCCCGTCCCAGGGCAGCAATTCCTGCCAGCTCGCCTTTGTGCCAGCCTCCGTTGGCTCTGGGTGTCTCGTTCGGATGGAGCCTGGCATCCAGGGAAAGCCGCTGCTCCGGCGGGAGGGAGGGCGGCTGCTCCGGAGGGCTTGGAGCAGTTCAAAGGGATCGCTGTGACACACAGATAAGCTCAGCTTTCCAGGCTCTGCCTGCTCATCCCAGCTCAGCTTTGCCACAAGCAGGTAAACGTGGATTATGTTTGGCTGCCTGGCTTCAAAGCCTTGTTCGTCCCATGGGATGCTGAGCACAGGACACACAGGCCCCTCATGGTCAGGGGAGGGACTGAGCTCTCAGTCCTGCTCTGTAAGAACACTGGGGAAGTTGATAGGTGCTGGTGCAGGATCCTGAGGGCTCATTTCAGCTTCTTTTCCTTGGCAATTTTGTCCAACTATGCAAAAAACACGACAGCCCTGCAGTGGGTTACAAATATCAGGTAATGCACCTGATATTTGATTTCCTTTCAGCCTGGGCTGAAATGAAATCAAAAGAGGAGCTGGTGTGTGGATCAATGGGGGTTATTTTTGTAGAGCAGTGGCTGAAGTTTGTATGGTCCTTTAGGGTCTTCTGAAAGGTCCTGCTTGGTGACAGAGTTGGGACAAAACTACAGGTTACAATTCCCAGTCCTGGTGTCCTGATCCAAAAGGTGTCGATCGCCACTGAAATAACTCTTACTGGTGGTCACTGGAGTGTCCTGGGGGTCTGTCACACCAAGTGCTGTCCATGTGAAGATGAAGATGGTCCCTACCCAGGGGAGTTCACATGCACAGCCCAGTCCTCCCCCATGTGTGGTGTTCAGGGATCCAGGCACCTGAGCTCCTGCCAAAGTGTCATTACAGCCAGGAACAATCTCAGGAATGCAGCACAGGTTAAACATTTCATTTGCTTTCAAGGGCTACTTGTTGCTTCATTTCTAAATGCAACCTGTTCTCAGCCCCTGTTATATTGCTCTGGGCTGCTCTATGGGTCCTAAATCTTCTGATTTTTGTTTGGTTTGGAATGCACTGATTTAATGTAAGGAATAAATGAAAAGCAAAAGAAAACAGCAGTACTTGTTTGCATAGGCCCTACATTGTTCTCTGCTCTGCTGCTACTGAAATAGGAGTGACAAATCCCAGTCCCTGGACACAGGTTTTTTGGGTGGTGGCTGTGTGCAAACAAGGCCAGGGAAGATAAACAAGCAGAAAAAAATGGGTTTAGGAAATGACAGTTGAGGATGGTCAATCAACTGATGGGTCAAAGCCAGCAAAAGACCATCAGTTAGCAAAGCCATATTGATATTGCTTCTCCAAAGCATTTTTGCATCCACAAAAAGGGCCGAGAGCTGGATCTGTGGTCAAACTTGGCTGCAGTTAGGAATCTGTACAGTTTCTATGTTGCAAAGGGAGAGTTTTAGAAAGGATTCTGCCTGTAGAAAATATGTCCACAGTTCCAGAAGGGCTCAGCCAAAAGGGTGATGAAAATCTGTCTGTTGGTGTCATCGTCAGAACTGCTGGAGGTGGGAACATTTGCTAATCTTGCTTATTTTAGGGGCCCTGCTTTCGGAAGCAGTTCAGTTCTGAAAATGCAGCTCTGAAAACTCAGCTCTTAAGAGTCTCATACAATGCATGCCTCAGACTAGACTAAAGAGGGATGAATTTTTCTGACTGTAGGTTCTTGCTTGCCTAATTATGATTTTCAGCTTCTTTTGATTCGGTCTTTGCATTGTATAAATGTGACACAGAAGAAATAGCTGTGACATTGCCTGGCGTTTTCTCTTCCAGCTGGGGAGGAACCAGCTAAACCTGCAGTGTTTCAGAGCTTGCAGAGCTGGTGTGGAAGGACAGTTTAGTTTCACGTTTGGGAAGCAAACTCAGTTCCCTGAGTAATCTAAACTGTCACAATTTCTCTCCCTCCAGCGCCCCCAGGCCTGGGGACAGTGTCACTTTAAGGGGTAACTTTGGCACCCTGAGGCAGTGCAGGGTTGAGCAGGATTGTTGTATTCATAGCAAACATGAATTCAAGGCAAACAACCTTCATCAGCTCCAGTGGTTACATCTCTATTGGAGCCTTTCAGTAGGTTAAAATCTCCACTATGGGTTTTGCCTTCCCTGTTCAGTTGCCTTAACAGACACATGAGGTGCCTGAAGCTGCACAAAATGGCTTTTGGATGAGCTCAGGAGTGGCCAAAGCCTAAAGTGGTTTGGCTTGCAGGATTTGTGGCAGCTGCAGCTCCAAATCCAGCCTGGGATGGGTCCCAGTGATGTGGATAGAGAAGCCATCTCTCACTTCAGAGAGTTCTCTGCCACCATCCAGCTTCTGGAAGAGAGGAGAAGCTGCCCTGGGTGTGAGCAGAGCTCCAGAGCAGGGTGAGATGTGGGTCACAAACAGACTGCTGGGCACATACTAAAAAGGTCAGCAATGTTGTCAAAAACTCTGGCTTGGGGTTTTTCTGTGTTTCGTGGGTCTGGAGCCCCAGAGCTCGGCCTGTGATGTGGCAGCTCCATCTTCATCCATGGTGGGAGCAGGAAAGGGCTTGGATGGACTTGGCCTTTGTGCTTCAGGAGTGCCAACAGTATGAATAATGCATAGGAGTTCAATTCTTCTCTCCCTGGCCGAGGGCAAGGTGTCCCAGCTGATAAGAACTGGGAGCCCAATCTTGTTAAAGCCAGTGTTAGACTTAGACCTTCATGAGATCCACTGCCTCAAGCAATTCTATTGTTCAAAGCACATTCGGTTAATTAGTACATTAACTAATAACCTTCTCAGCATCCCAGGTAGGGAATATCTGTCTCCCAAAGGAGGACAGAGGCAAAGTGACTCACGAAGACTGGATGCAGAAGTTTAGCAATGCAGCTGTTGCATCTGGGTTTTTCTGTCCCAAATGATTTTGTGTGACTGCTACTGCCTTATGCACATAATTTCCCTGAGACAGAAATGGAGGAGTCCTAAAAACTCCCAAGAGAGTGCTCAGGCCCAGTGAGGGAAGGTACCCCTGGACAAACCTGAATCCGTCCAAATACCCAGAGGAGGCAATTTGCTTCACCCACATGGTGAACTAAGGAATAAAAACAAAACCATTTCTCCTTGTTTTCAAGGAAAGTTTTTCTCACCACCTTGGCTTTTCACTTACATCTTCATCTACTCTAAATGTCATGAGCAAATGGCAAGTGTGGGGAGGAGAGAGCACACAAGGAATGGCAGTGGGGCTGTGTTTGTACAGGCTCACTAGGATGGGATCAGACCAGAGGGATAATTCCTGAAGAGATTCAGACAAACAGCCAGAGGGGAAACTTTGATGCTGAGGAAGCCCTTCGACTCCAACACATGATGATGAGCAGCTGATTTACACAGCTTTGCAGCGTGGTTGGAAAAAACCCTGAGCTGAAGCACAAGGGTAGAGTTCTTTGGCTTGCCAGACCCGTGACAACACCACAGACCCTTTCTCACGAGCCCTGATCCCAAACAGAAAGGAGAAGCTTGTTCTCTCCACCCAGCTCTGACCTGAAGGCGCTCTGTGCTTTGCTTACTCTCAAATGACAACTTTCAGCTCAAGGATGTGTGTGCAGAGCAATGAGAACTAACTCCTGCATGCAGGGATCCATCCCTGAGGAGGAGAATCTCACAGGGTTTAATTATGGGGCCACGTGCCTTATCAGTCTGCTGGCTTCCAACCAGCCCAGGCAGCCACAGCCCTGCTCAACACTGGAATGTCAAGGGAGTGCCTGGAATGAGGGGCCTGGTGAGGTCACAGAAGCAGAAGGCACCAAAACAAGTGGCCTGTCCTGTAGAAGGGACTTCTTTCATGACCACGGCTTAATCCACCACGTTTGCTGAGCCCACAGCAGCCCAGATTGGAGGCTACAAAAATATCCCTGTTCAGCAACTCCTCCCTTGTCCTTTGTGAAGCTCCAGCATTTTAATCATGTTCACACCTCCCTCTCCTGACACAAACCATCTCAGCTCCCTCCCAGGTCCACAAAACCTGTGCATTCCTGGTCTCATTCTCTTGCTTACACGTCAGACACTCTCCCCTCCATCAGCCTCCCAAACGTCCCCATTTCTTATTCTCTGTATTCCCACCTTTCCCCCCATGCACCCTCATTTGACTAAGATTTGTTGAATAACCAGCTAGTGCTGAGGGGCTACATGCAGCTCTGGGTGTGCTGTTGATAGACTGAGCAACCCCAGCCCCATGCATGTCCCCAGTTCCATATTTCTTCATCTCAGGACCACCAGGAAGGTGCTGCTGATTTAGGGGCCCTGTTATTGGGAGAGGCAAAACACCCCAAATGTGTCTTGCAAATGTGTCTCATCATGCTCTGTTTATTTTCACATGGAATAGGAGTAAAAACAGAGTTCCTCAGGTTGTCAGGGGTTTCTAGAAGAGAGTATTGGTGCCAGAGCAGCTGAAATTGGTTTTCATTCTTAGCTTCAGCCTGACATGCTGTGTGTGGCCACCCTTGATCTGTTCCTATACACATCTAGAGCCCTTTGGTTATCATTCTCCAACCTGTCTTGCTGGTTTTCCTAGAAGAGTATTACACAAGAAATTCACTATTCTCTCCATGCACAGGTGTTTTCAAGCAAGCCTTGTCTTCTCAAAGCTGAGTAAAATAAACCAGACTTGGATCTCTCAAATACCTTCAAAAGTCCCAGACTTTGAGGTTAATACAAAGTGCACAAACCTACCTGTGGGGTCACATGGTTCCACATAAACCCATACCAGAAATCAGGATATCCTGAGCAGGCTCTCAGTGGAGTTTGTTACAGGTGATGCTTATTTTTAGGGACATTTTAATAAGCCTAATCAATCACAACAAATTACTAATAAATCCATAACCATTTTCACCTGGAGATCTTAGGTTATTTTTGTCAGAAATTGCAGTGAGGAATAGTGGTTATTAAAAAAGATCTAAAGATCTTTAACTTTTTTCACAGGATAATTCAAGATGTTGCCATTATGCTTCTGCTCTGAATTACTGCAGAGAAATTACCCTCCCCACTGACTCGAGAAAGCTGAGCAGGTCCAGCCTCCTGTGCTTAAATTTATCCCATGTAAATATGGCACAAAGTGCCTCATCCTATTGACAACCTTCCTTACAGGATTTTCCTACAGGTCCTGTAACAGCTTCTCAGCTGTGCTGCGTTTTGGCATTTCCAGTTCCCTGCATCCTTAAGGGATAGGACTTCTAATAGGGAGATCTTACCAGTCCCAAATCCTGGGAATACCCCTGATTTTCACAGCTTGTCCCATCTACAGAAGCAGAAAGCTCAGGGGGTGTTTGATTTGTGTCCTCCTGAGGGTCTTCCTATGCCGGGTTCACCCAGACAGGTTTGTGAGGTGTTTGCCTTGCTCTAAAAACCTGTCATTGGTTTTGGTCAGGATTTGGAGGAACATAACGCCCATGCTGGAGGGTGGGATTCATCTGTGTTTCTTGTTGGACGTAACTGGGACTTCAGCCCTGTGCTTTTGGGAGAAGAGAGTCCAGTGAGAGGCATCTCTGGTTCCTCAAGCCATGGGTGCGTTGCCCAGATGGGCAGCTGTGGTGCTGCTCCGTGGAAGGGCAGCAAGATAAAAGTCGTGGAGCTCACGAGGCTTTTTGTGGGCACAAGGTCCTGCTGGAGAGAGCCTCTGTTTCCGAGGCAGGCTCGTCCTGACGGGAGTGAGAGCGAGCAAGGAAAGCTGGGATTGCTGTTCCCGCGGGTGCCGTTGGGATCCGGGCTGTAGAGGCCGCGCTGTCCCCAAGGCCGGTTCCTCTCCCCCTCTCTGCGGGTGTTATTTACACCATTTCCTGCCCAGGGAAGTTCAGGAGTTTGACGTTACTGCGTTGGTTTCCGCTCTCCTGCCCGGCTGCCTTCGGGAGCTCTCGCAGAGCCCGGCAGCAGCCGGGCCGGACCCGCGGGTGGGATGGAGGTGCCAGCCTGGCCCAGGGAGGGAAGTGCCACCCATGTTAGGCTGCACAACTCGGGCTCAACCGGCTTGGGAGGGCTGGAAAACCAACCCTGTGTCCATCCCTCCGGCTCAGTCCTGCTGTGGGACTGGACGGGGCCGGCAGGAGGAAGGAGGACGCGCCCGGGCATGGCTGCAGAGCTTTTGGGCTCCTGCCGAAATGACACCCTCCCCTCTCCCCCCTCATCCTTCCCGCCTGGCCTGCGTCTCCCCTCCCTTCCCTTCTCCCTCCCATCCCGCAGCAAACAAAATGGCTGCTCCATGGCCATTTTGTTTCCCGTCTGGAAGGGGGAAGCCGGGACGCTGGGACTTGGCTCTTTTTTTGGAGGCTGCGGCCATGTCCGAGCCCAACTCTCCCGTCTCTACGTGGCACCGGCTGTAGCAAGAGAGAGAAAGGGAAAAAAAAGAGGGAAAAAAAAAAAGAAAAGGACATTTTGGAATGAGACCAAAGGCAGAGGCAGAGAGTGGGTAGTTTTGGCGTATGTTGAGCACTGAAAATGCCTGGAATTGCCAAACTGAGCTTTTGTATGAGCAGCGTAAGGGCTACTCGGTGCACGCAGAGCCGCGGGGCTGCACGGAATAGCCGGACGGAAAGGTTTGTTCGCTATATTCAATAAAACAGCCCTCCTTTCTTCTGGATTTATAAAGTACCAGAGAGCACTGTTGTCTTAATTTGTTTTTGGACGGGCGGATGGTTTTACACATCGGCTTGGTATGACCAGAGCCGGTCATTGCCGGACGGTAGCGTTTTAACCTGTTGTGTGTCCTCTTGTTTTTGGTGCATACGGGATCTGACCTTTCCACCGAGCTGGCACTGCCTGGATTTAGCTGATGTAATCCGGAGGATATTTTTTTAGGGATTTTTTGTTTATTGCCTTCTTGCCTTGAAAGTTTTCATCTCAGGAATAAAAACATCTTAATTTAAATATTTAAAGCAATAGCTGTGCTTGGCTTTTTAAGCCCTTGCTTTTCTCCCAAGGCTGGAGCTGTACTGTGCTCACAAGCTGTTTACTGAACTCTGTGTGTATCCTGCTCACGTTAAGGTGTGATACACAACAGAAACACCATCAACAGGAACACGCCTTGAAAGTTTAAAGCAACTTGGTGGCGTTACCGTAAAATTTTGCGCAGAAGCAGGGCAAAAACACCAGAACATGCGCCAAATAAAAGTGATTTTTTTTTTTTTTAAGTGATTCTGCATTTCCTTCAATAGCCTGGATGTCTTGGCGTTAGTAGCCACGTCACTTTGTTCGTGGACACTCTGAGGAGCAGATCCCTGCCCTGTGGCATGGGGGGGGATCAGGCTCTGATAAGGTGCTGGAATGATCGTCCTGCTGTTCCTTGAGTGGCTTTCCAGACATGTGGAGAGAAGCAGACACTTCCAGAGCGGAGCTGGGAAGGAGAGCAGAAAGAGGTGAAATGGCTTTCCTTGCACAGAAAGGTATTTGATTTGCCTCCATATCCCCTTGGCTTGTTTGCAAACAGACAATAGAGAGAATGGCAGGGCCACGGTGGTCCCGGAGCCGGGGCTGCACAGGCGGGTGCTGGGCGGGTGCTTCATGGTGCAGATGGAATGTTTTGGTCCAAATCTACATTAGAGGTGGACATTACCTGCACACCTTTCATGAGCAGCTTATGAACTCAACATTGAGAAGGTTAACGGTATTAATAGAACAGTTTTATAGAGTATTCCAGAAAAAAAAAAAAATTCTTTCAATTTTTGAGTTAAGCTATAGAACTGAGTGCAGAACAGGTAAAAATAAGCCTGATTTTTTTTCCTCTTATTTTTAGTATTTAATGAAATTACACTGTGAAATATCAGTAGCGGCTATCTTTTATGACAAAAATTCTTTTTTTTGCTTCAGGAGAGGGTGAGGTATATACAAATTTACAAGGAAAATACACAAACATTTAGAAAAAACATTACCTTTATGGCCACCTTTAATAATGCATTTAGGAAGGGTTAATAAAAGATAAGTCATATAACAAGCAGATTACAGATGCCTGCATTACAGATAACAATATCAGATTCATTAATAATGATCCAGATGTTTAGAAACATCTGATAGGACTCAAGACAACCCCTAAGAGATGAGCAGCTTTTTGTAAAGATACCTGCTAATTGTTTAATAATAAATGCGACGACAAAATTGATGTGAAATATTCCCCGTGTCATTAAAAGTGTGTGGAGTAAAAGCATTGCTGAGAGACATGGGCTGTTACAGCATTGAACTGTAAATATTTTTACTTCCATTTCTCTTTTCATATTCATAGTATCTTTGATTAATTGTTTCAAAGTGTGATCTTTAATATTGACTTTAGGATGGGGTGTTTGCGAAGGTGGTTGGCCTTGCTTTGCTGAGAGGTTTGCCTGGCCTGGGAGAAGTTATAAACAACTTGTCTTCATGGCTAGTTTGGCAAATGTAATTTTTTATTGCTTTCCCGTGGCACAGGGTGTGTCCAAGATGGGTTTTTAGTCTATTTTCTGCTTTTTGAGTGAGCGGGTTCCTCGCTGCCAGTCGGATCAGCAGCTCCAATTGGCGCTGTGGGTCCCCACAATGTTGGGGAGTTACTGAAAACCTTCCACCCTTCTTTTGGCTTATTTTTGGTNTTTTTTTGTCTGTTTGGTTTTTTATTTTTCCAGCCAGGTTGGGAGGACATGAAGCCAAGGGAACAAAATGGCCACACTCGGCCATTTTGTGCCAACGCCGCCGCTCCAGGGAGTCGGGGCCGGTTCTGCCCCAGCTCCAGGAGGCTGAAAATCCTCTTGGAGACTCAGGGTCCTGATTTCCCACTGAGAAGCCCTCCCTGTCCCTGGCATGTTTCGGCCCCGACACAAAGGCTGAAAGTGGTGTCAGCTTTTAAAGCAGAGACTTTGTTGTTTTCTGGTTTCCTCCTCCCCCCTCCTCCATTGCATTCAGTGCTCCTTAATAAACCAGATCAGCTCCTCAAGGCTTCGGAGCCTTTCCAGCTCCTCTCCGAGGTGGGCTCCTTTTAAATGCAGACACTTGGCCATGCTCAGGAATCTCTGGTGCAAAGATGTTTCAAAATTTGGGGGGCATCATCTTGGGTTTTCGGCTGGGGTCATCACAAGCCACCCTGAGCTCTGATAAATGAGGGACAGTTTAGGTCACTTCTTGATCCCAAAAGCAAGTTTGAAAGCTGGACTGGAAATGCCATTTTTATTGCAACCTGGAGGCTCTTGCTATGAAAAAATATGCTTTATGTCCCAATTTTCCTCACCCCTCCAAGCACCTCTAGACAGTGGGACCATGTAGTGACACACTCTGTGCACAGGGACCTGCGTGCAGTGGCTTGCAGAAACCGATGAAGTGTTTTCACAGAAATCAGATTTGATCAATTTTGAGGGATCCATATGAATCTGGAAAGTGGAAATTACAGGGCCACTGCCTTAAAGCCTGCACAGAAAATGGTGGTTTTTGAAGAGGTTTTTGGCTATCAAGTATCCAAAAATCTTTCAAAACCTGGTTTAATCTCAGAAGGCAGTGAGAAGCTTTGGGTGTGGGTCTCTGACCCCTACAGACCCTGTTGGCTGTTTTATCCAGATTTTTGCATAGCTGCATCACATCCATGCTAATTTGGGCACATCTCCTTCCTTCCTTGTCTTCTGTCTTGATGGTTTAGACCTCAGGCCATGAGGAGAGGGAATTCCTGTCATTGCAATTTGTGTAGGACAAACAAGTGTGACAGCGATACTAAGGGTAGGATGCTCTTAGTCATCCTTACTGGGCATAAAAAATCCCCCTGTTTGATCCACAAATCCTCCTGTTTGACTCCTTTCTTCACAGATCCTGCTAAAATCAGGATTCCAGAGTCAGCAGCTGGGTATTCCCAAAACCTATACTCATTAAGACAATTATTATAATTAAGTCTTCTGTTTTCAGGTTTACTTATAGAAGTCAGAAGGGATTTTTTTTTTTCTCTCCATGTATAATTACATCTATGTGAGCTCAGAGTTATTTAATGTAATTTCCCACCAACAGTTTGAGATTGGCCCAAATGCCTGTTGTCTGCAATGGTATCAAGAGTGACCTTTGAAATGCCTGCCTTATACATCTGGCTTATGTGCTTAGAGCAATATAAACCACCAGATTGGGAACCAAGAAAAATTGTTGCTAAAAGTCTCCTTGGAGAAGACAAGCATCCTCTGCCTTTTTGCATCACCCAGGAATCATCTAGACCACCCACCCTCCCAATCCCTGACCAGTGCAGCATCCGGTGGTTTTCTTGCCACCCTTCTGCTTGATGCCTGTGGTAGCGGCTTAATTTTTGGGAAGCTGAAGCATTTTAGTTTAAACTAACCCTTCTGTCCCCAAGGAGCTGAGCAGTGACAGACCTGATGGAACCCTTAAGCCTGGCTGTCACCTTCCTGAAGCTGTGGCTGGTGTTGCACGTACTGAGGAGGGATGTGCAACCCCTGTGCATCACTTTCTATGCTGATAAAAACAGGAGAAATAGGCTTTTCCCATCAGGAGGCTGTTTGGGATGCACTTGGCACCAGGGATGGGCTGGGCACTCTGGTGCTGTAGGAACCAGTTCCTCCATGTTGGGGTTTTGACGTTGTTCATACCCTGTTACACCAGGAGAGGCCTGGGCCAGATGGTCCAGCACAGTGGGTCATTCCCTGTCACTGCAGTTTGTCAAAGGAAATTAAGAGAATTACCTGGACTGTGCTGAATGCCAGTGAGGAGAACCTGTGGGGGGCTCTGGAAGAGGGCACTTCCAAACCTTGCTGCAGAGATACCCTCGTACCTGAGGCCATCCTAAACTCTCACAAAGATTCCAGCTACGGTAGTTGACCAAGGCTTTGGGATTATTTAGGCTGTTGCCTGGTAGCTGTGGAAAGCTACCACAAAGCATTAGGCAGCTTTTATCCCTTTGGAGACTTGTGCCTGAGCTCCCTCCTCTCCCACCACAGCACTCAGCAGATGCTTGTGGAGGTTGGGGACATCTCCTGCTGAGCTCCCATGGGAAGTTATCCTTTGGGACTGAGCTGGGCTGCACATGCAGCCTGCTTGGCATGGCTCCCTCGTCGTTAGGGCTTCTTGAATCTCCAAGGGGAATTCTTTCTTCTCCTTGCAAAAGAGCCTCACATGTTTCTTTCAAGCTACCAGACTAATACCTCGCTTCTGTACTTGGGTGTACAGAGAGTGAAGAAGCCTCAGAAGGTGAGCCAAGGGCTTGGGGGGAAGCCAGTCTGTCTCAGATCCATGCTAATACTGCTTGGCTGGGCTGGAGCATTAGAGGGACAGCACGGCTGCATGTTGCACTCATTTGTTTAGGAAATAAGATCAGCCTTGATGTACTCGATACCATTACATTTGCAGCCTAAAAGCTTCCTTGTACTTAGTTATTTCTAATCTGCTCAATTCCCTGGAGTGCACAGCAGTTAAATTGATGGATTCTCTTATCTGGTCTGGCAGGTTTGTTCTAGATATGCTGTGTGTTCAGGAGGTGAGGTCAGCCTGGCTGGGTGTGCTTGGCGCTGCTGCAGCTTCCCGAGAGCTCTGCTATCTCCACGTGTAGCCCCAGGTTCCAAGGGCAGGGCTGCTGCTTCTGTGCACCCTTGGGTGCACAAAGCCTGCAGCTGGTGTGATTGCCAAGCACAAGGTATAGTCCAGGCGGGCTGAAGGAGGTTTGAAGAAGGAGAAAGAGCTCCAGGACAAGGCTGGTTATGACTCCTCTCCCCTGCCATCAAGAATTCTGATTTTTCTTGCATTCCTCTTTGCAGGACCTGCAGAGCAGTCAATGCCTGGGTAAGGCTCATCCCAGTGCCTGGATAAGAATCATCTCAGTGCCTGGATAAGGATCATCTCAGTGCCTGGATAAGGATCATCCCAGTGCCTGGATAAGGATCATCCCAGTGCCTTAGGCTGCCACGGTCCCAAGCTGTCCTTGAGGCTGAGGTAGTAGATTGAATAGTTGTGGAGTCTGGTCCTCCCTCTGAGCTAACTATACAATCTACTGTCTTTCCTAAGGAGACAGTCAGGTCTTCAGGTCTGCTCATCCACTTCTACACCAGGTGTGGGGGCAGGTGGTGCAAGTAAAGCAAATCCGTGCCCGTGACCCGTCTGTTCTGCTCTGTGGAGGTGAGGTAGTAGGTTGTATAGTTTGGTGGGAGGGATTTGATCCCATTTCAGGTGATAACTATACAGTCTATTGCCTTCCTTAAAGAGCAGCAAAACCACTGGAGGAGCTCCCGAGGCATCGCTTCTTTTGTTGAGGATCCAAAAACACAGCGTGGCATTGTTAAACAACTCAGCGGGTGTTTCTCTTACAGCATCCAGAATTGCATTCTTCCAGGAATTGCTTCATGCCTCAGGCACTGGAGCAGGGAGCCACCTGCTTCCACGGAACCCACTCTCTTTAAGATTCGAGAAAACCAGGGAAATGAGTTTGCACAGCAGCTCCTAGTGTTCAATTATGTTCTTTTTTTTGCAGGAGATGGGTTCAAGTTGAAAAGTGTTTAAATATGTTGATCTTTTCTGGTCTGTCCTCAGGTCTGGAGGGGAGCAGATACTTTTGTATAAATGGGACAGATCTGAGTTCATGATTTAATTTTTTTGTGCCCAGTTTTGAAGTTTGGGTTCAGAACCAGACCCAGGGGCAAGCTTAGCCTGTGAACTCAGAGCCCTGGGAGCTGATCAGATTTGGCTGGTTGGCCCCTGCTCAGGAAGTGCATTTTGTTTTGGACAAGTTCCCAGGCTGTCCCATGGAACAGAGTTAGAGGGTGGTTCTTTCTGATCTGATAATCCCTTATCAACTGAACTCCCTCACATGCAAACCCTGTCAGGGAAGTTTGGGACTCTTGGGTATTTACGCAGGATCAACCAATGATTCCAACTAAAATCCTGCCCTAAAGTGGAGACAGGTAAGGAAGAGACATGAGCCAAAAGGAGCAGATTCTAATCCTTCTGGGCTCTCCCAGGCAGTCACCTGACAACAGACATGCGAGAAGTCATCACGCTTCAGAGCTCTGGCCCTTGGCAAGGGACAGGGAACTGTTAATTCTTCTGTTTCTTAGGAGCAGATGGGACTATCCCTCTGCCGTTTTCCAAAGTAGGATCAAGACCACGAGTGGAGCTGTAACACAATCAGGGCTGCATGAGGAAGGACATTTCAGGCCATTATCACGACCATCTTACTGCCAGGGAGACTGTGAGATCCGAGACACTGGGGAGCGAGGGCAAGCAGAGGACACCTTCTCAGATGAAGTGGGAGGGAGAGAGCAAAGAGAAATTGGAGCCCTCAAAACCCTGAGCGAAGGCACAGGGAGAGCCAGACCTGGCTGCCGGGGCCGTGGGAGTCCCCAGAATGAAGCAGCTCATCTCAGGCCCCTCTGCTGGGACAGGGCGTAGCTGCAGCGAGGCTGGGACACAGCTGGTGGGTGGGGATGCTGCAGTTCCAAGTGGTGAAGGAATGCAGCCCTCTCTCCATAAATCTGGCTTTTCAGCAGTCCTGGCGACTTGCTGTGCAAAACTACAGCTTGGTCCTCTGAGCTGCATTATTATCCTCCAGCTGCTTGCTCAGGGGCAGGGCTCCTGCCCGCAGATTGCTTGGAAGGTACCAAAATAGCAGCACAAGCATGGGAACAGGGCGGCATATCCACTTCATCTGGAGAGGTGTCCCCTGGAAAAGAGCTAATCCCATGTGTCCCAGATGGAATCTGTTCAGTCCCCCTCCGTGGCATTGATACTAACGCAGAGAATCTCAAACAGTGGAACTGTGTGAGCTGGAAGCCATGAATAAAATATTACTGGAGATATTCCCTTGTGAAAATAAACTTGGTTTGACTTTTTTAAAACAGTCTTTTTATTGCCCTGAAGTGAGCTTGCCTGGTGAGCTGGGACCTCTTGAGAGGTGGGCACTGTTCCTGACTGACCAAAATCCTGGGCGTGAAAGGGAAGCCACAGGATGAGGATGTGGGGCAGACTGAGTTGGCCAAGCAGCTGAGACCATCTGTGTAGGCTGTCAGCAGGTGCTTTCCTGACACAAATTTTCAGCACAACTCCTACACAAAGCCAGATTGGCTTCCTCACCCTCAGTCAGCTCAAGGGCTGCGGGTTGGGCTTCCCTCTACCCAGGATAGTCCTTGCTATAAACATGTTTATAATGTGTATACCAGCAAGAGGAGAACACAGGGTTCACTAACCCAAATAAACCCCACCAAGGGCTAAGAAACCAGCCCAGGTAGTGTTTAATTGCTCCAATGAATCCTGGCACAAAGGAAAGGGCAGCTTTGTCCAGGAGGAGGGTGAGCAGCCTGGCTGAGCTCACAGCCATGGATCTGTGGGACACCCACCTGACTCACTGGCCAGGATCCCACAGCACATGGCACAGGGGCAGCCACATCATCCCTGACCACAATGGCAGAGAAGAATAGGCACTTCCTTTTAGCAAAAAGCAGCCAGGAAGCAAGATCAAGAAAGGTGAGTCCTCCCCAGACCCTCACAGGACATTATGGAGTGAGAGCATTTTCAGCCCAAACACTCTGAGGGAATACTTGGAAGCTGGATGGAACTGCCAGCAGCATAACCCCAAATGCAAATACCCAGCAGGGTGTAGGTGCTCAGCCCAACCTTTCTGACCCACTGCATTCATGGGAGATTCAGCAGCTGAAGCAAAGGAACCTCCTCTCGCTCAAGCAGCAGAAAACACCTCTCTGTCCCTGCTGGGAACAGGCCCAGGGATGGAGGGAACCCAGCAGGTGAGGTTCATCAAGAAGCCAGGCCTCATAAACACCACAAATCCCACCATTTCACCCAAGTCAGCACAGCTGACGGGCAATGCCTTCTCCCAGCACACAGGGCCACGGGGCTGTGAGAACCTGGCAGAATCTTTGCCAGGGTCACCCCAGTGCCAGAGTCCCCTTTCTGCCAACCCCAGAAATGGAGTGGGAATGCTGCAAAAGTCTGCCTTGAATGTTTGTGTGCGCTCCCCTGTGCACCACACCAAACCCTGCCCTTGCCTAAACCCCCAAATTCAGCACTGAGCCAAGCCCCCAAACGCCCGTGTGGGCAGGCTCAGCCCCGCTGTCCCGGGGAGCAGGGCAAGAGGAAAGCGGATTTCCTTCTGGGTTGGAGTTTGCTGCTGCAAGGATCTCTATAAATAGGTCCTTGCACAACAGCCTGTCCCCACAAGTCAAAACCTTCAGGAAAACAAAACTCAGGAGTTTTCACAAGGTTCACAGCCCCACACCGGTGAAAAAACCCCTCAATGCTGGAATTCTGTTGGTGGCTGATAATCAGCAGCAGCATTGTGCCTCGATGGCTCTCAGCAGGGTGGGGGAGCCAGCACTGCAAAAAATCAGGGTTTGCCTGAGTGCCCTGATCTTGCTGGAAGGAGAAATGTTTTTCTGCTCTTGGTAGTGTTTCTAGGGAACTTTTAGGAAATGCTACACTGTCCTTTATGAAGATGCAAAAGCAGACGAGGTCCTGAACTGCTCTCCCAGCCCCGAGCCCTCTCCCCTCACACGGGTGAGGAGCAGCCTCTGGGGCTGTATTTTTGTCATGTGTCCATAAGGCAGGGATGGATTTCTCCCCCGAAGGCAGCTCGGCAGCAGGAGCTCAGCCTGCTCCCAGAGCGTGCAGCAGCCGCGGCACCTGGGCACCAGGTTATTTTTAATCTGATTCTTAACTACATGTGAAGCTGGCGATGAAATAAAGCTCAGACGTGCGGGCAGGGTGTGCGGGGCGAGTTGAGCCGCCCAGTTCTCAGCGGTGCCTCTCCCAGTGCCATCTGCTGGTCACCTCCTGGCTGGGCTGGACTGGCCAGGGAGCTCAGGAGAGCCCACAGGCAGCTGGGCTCCGGCAGGACAGCTGGTGCTGCCGGGCTCCTGCAGCAGGGGCTCGGGAGAAGGGGAATGTGGAGATGCAGGGCAGCTTTGCTGGGAAAAGCAGGAGCAGGAGGATGGGGAAAAGCAAAGGCTAAGTCAGATACCAGCATCACTCCAATGCTGATTCTGCCTCTCGAGGCCCTTTCCCCTTATGCTGCTCCCAGATGGATGGTCTGAGGTGAAAACGCTGCAAAAAAACAGAATCTGGTGACGTACACTTGTATTTAACTTTTTTCTGTGCCGCAAAGATGAAATTGTGTGTGAGAAGCTTGTGCTGGGCTTCCTAAAACAGGGAACCAGATGTGCTCCAGCCATAGTTTTTTTTTGGTTTTTTGGTTTTTTTTTTTTTTCTCTGAGCTCTTTTTCTCTTGCTTCCCTTGCCCAAGAATTCCTGGTGGGGACACATTTTTACTTTACACTCAGCTGGATGCTCAAGAAAAATTCCCTACATCATCCTCAATCCCCATGGCCTCCTGCTGCTTTTTTTACACAGGTTTAAAAACAAGAAGTTACACCCTTACAAAAAGCAGCACATGGATGTTTTTGGAAAACCAAAAAACCCCTTCAGGACCCACAGAGGTCATGTTGTCTTTTAGCAGTTCTATGTAAACACGTAATTAAGAATATTTTACAGGTATAGTAAGTGGCTCCCAGGTGTCCAGATCCCCCAGAGAGAGAATGAACAGATTTTCACGACAGGATTTATTCAGTGCATGCTCTGGGGATGCACAGGACAGAGCAGCAGTGGAGGATCTGAATAATGGCCTTCAGGTCATCCTCCACCTCATCTGTTAGAAATGAAGGCTGCAATGACCAGAGAAGGGGTTGTATCTCCTCGTTATCTTCCTTCCAGCTGTCTGCAAAGCTTGTCACACATTTAACACACCTGACTGGGAATCCTCAGGTGAAGGGAGGGGAGACATGGGGTAACAAAACACAGCGGCCCAGACAATGCCAGTGGTCCTGCAACAGGCCCAGGAGCCACCAAAAACCACTAACAATGTCACTTGTATCTCTGGAGCTCAGATTGTACCAACACATGTGGGGACTTGTTCTCCCTGACCACACACACACAAGTTACACATCAAGCAGGATCTGTATCTAAATTCAAATACACTGAAATTATGCAAAGAATGAAGCCATGCAGGGAAAAGCTACATGAAGGAGCTGATGGCCTCTCTCAGCTCGGAAGGTTTCTCTTCTGTGCGTGCACACAGGTGCAGGCACATGCGTAAAATAAATCTGTGGCTTGGGAGGAGGCAAGGGCTGCAGAGTGTGAGGAGAGGGGGGAACAGCTGGGCAGTACTGGCCAGAGCTACACCAGAACCAGGAGGAAACAGAAATCCTCAAAACAGACACTCTATTTGGACAAGAAGGGAAAGAGGTAAAACTTGTCCAAAATTGAGACAGACACATTGGGAAAGAAAAGAGCATTTCTGCTGGAGAAAAACCACCAAAGCCAACCACCGTGTCTCATCTACAAACACCAAAGCCAACCACCATGTCTCATTGTCCCCATGTCACCCTGCTGTCCACAGGGTCAGGTTGTGGCAGGGCCTGCCAGCCACATGGGCAGATGGGTAGGAGAGCTCAACACTTCCAGCCTGGAAATGGAAGAGAAGCCAGGAAAAAGGAGAAGCGTCCAAGGTCACCAGCATTATGGCAAACACCCTCCTGCCCTCAGGTCTCCTCAGGAAGGGGACAAAGTTCTCCCAGCACTGCCAGCTGCCCTTGGCTCGCCGGGGCTGCAGCAGAGAAGGCAGCGTGAGGAGGGAGCGTGTGAATTGTCCAAGGAGTCTCCTGAGCCTACCAGGGCTATGGAACAACCAGCGCTGACAAAAGCCTTGGTGAGGGCTGCAGGGAGAGCTGAGGAAGACCCTTCAGAGCAGAAGGCCCACCAGGATGGCACTGGGGAGGAGGAAGAGCGAAAGGCCCCAGCAGGTACTGGGGGCTCCTCCTTTGGGCAGATCCACACTTGTCTGGTCCGAGTTTGTCTCCAGGTCTTCTGTGTCCAGGGCACCTGCTGGAAGAAGAGAGGAAAATGTGGAGTTAGAGGGGAAGATCTGGCAGAAGAGAAGCTCCCAGTCATGCAGGTGTGCCATGACGTGCCCCGAGGCTCCGTGAGGCAGCAGAGCTCTGGTCCAGGGAAGCTGTGTGTTAGTGGGAGCAGGCTGTGAACGGGACCATGCTTTAGGGGCAAGGCATCCAACCAGCCCCTCAGGGTTAGAGCAAAGGGTGAGGAAAAGGCTTGGTGCCACATACAAGAGGAGGATCCAAAGGACCAGTCTGACACTGCTCCTCCCAAGCCCTCTCCATGCTGCTTGGGGATCCCTGAATGTCCAAGTGTCCATGCCGGGACAAACTCCACAGTTGCCTTACCTGAGAGGGAGGTCTGGAAATGGGGGCTCGGCCCTTTTTTGTCTTTGGAGGATGATGTTAAACGCAAGAACGTGGGCTCTTCAGGGCTGAGGACCACTGACTTGGAGGGGGTTATGAGCTCAGCTCTATTGAAACCTAGCTTCATCTCTGGAACAGCTTGGCTGAGGGATGGAGATGGACTGGAAAAGGCTGATTTCTCTCTCCCATGCTCTTTGACACCTTTCTTTATTTCTGGGACTGATCTGGGGCTGAAGGCTGTGCCAATGCTTTCTACTAAGGCTGGATCCTCTGTGGTGAAGGAGCCAAGAGGCTCTCCAGTGTCTGCCTCTGGAGATACTTTATAATCTGGGTCTAAGGTGGGCTCAAAGGAAAGAGTGATCCTGGTTGCCTCAGTAGGATCAGGTCTTTCTGGTTCTGGCTTTTTGGTTGTGGCAGTTTTCAGTTGTGTCTTTGCTGTTGTGGCAGGTGCTAGTGTTGTAGCAGCAGGTGTTGGCTTGGCTGTAGTAGTAGTAGATGTTGGTGTGGTGGGTGTTGGTTTGGCTGCGGCTGTAGCAAGTTTTGGCTTAGCTACAGTTGGGGTGGATTTTGGTGTGGTGGGTGCTGGTTTGGCCATAGTTGTGATTGGTTTGGGCTTGGCTGTAGGGGTGGTTGTGGTGGGGTTTGGTGTGGTGGGTGTTGGTTTGGTGGTGGTGGTGGTGGTGGGTGTTGGTTTGGTGG
>VZRH01007248.1:112349-133324 GCA_013397555.1 Urocynchramus pylzowi | reverse complement strand
CATCTCATGGCCCTCACAACCTCCTGCCATGCAAGGGGCAAAAAATGCTGCCTAATGGGGTACAAGGCCCTTGTCCAATCCTCCTCATCTTGTGCCACTTGACCTCTGTTAGGAGCAGCAATTGCTCCTGATGTCTCATGCTCCAGCCCTGGAACTGCAGTTCAAGGGTTTCGTGACAGCTTCAGGAGGGTTCAGAGCTCAGACCAGCCTGGGGTCCCAGTCCCAACAGCCCCCCCAGGGCCATGCATGGCTCTGCTCACTCACCACACAGGTTGTTCACACAGACTGTGTCCATGGGGCACATTTCACATGAGGGTCCTTCCATGTAGGGCTTTTTGTCCTTTATATTACTCCTGGAAGCAGAAAATACCAAGATAAAGAAGACATGAGGAAAGGGGAAACACCCATCCCAGAGAGGGGGCTGATTCAAGCTGGGATATCCCAGCCAAGGCAAAACTTGGGATTAATGTAGAAAACAGGTCTTGGTCTCCTGCCATGGTCTGTCAGGGCTGTTTACTCACCAGCCTGACCCCAAGGCAGCTAAAGCTAGGGCAGACAACTCCGAGGAGCAGATCCCTCAGCCCCCTCAGAACAGAGCAGGGGATGGGCATCGGGGCCTGGAACTTACGGGGGATAATAGCTGCAAACAAGCAGATTTACGCTCTCTGTTTCGATTCCATCAATCTTCTTACAAGAACTGCTCCCACAGCCAATGCGAGTTGTTTCTGCCCAGACCACCTAAGGCAAAGACCAGGGTTGAAGGTGAGGGGACTGGGTGAAGGCAGTCTCTCCCCTAGCCTTAAAGGCTGCTCCAATATCTTCCTCATCTCCCAGCATGTGCCCCAGATCCTGAATGCTTTGGAATTCAGGATCTTCCCCTTTGCCCCTGTCTGAACCACCTCTCCAAGGTCATATATTCCAGTGCCACAGCTTTCCTACCATATAGTCTACCCAGAGCATCACCACCTCTGCTTTGATCTTGGAACCATCCATCCCTCCATCCATCCCTCCCTCCATCCATCCATCCATCCATCCATCCATCCATCCATCCATCCATCCATCCATCCATCCATCCAATTACCACCACCATCCCTTCTCCTTGCTCCCACCCAAGCTGTGAAGAAACACTCAGACCTCGTCCTTCTACCCAAGACAAGCTGGCACTGAACTCTGCTGAGCAGCCAAAAAAAAGGCTGCAGAGCTTGTCTCAAAAAAGTTCTTCTCCAAAAGGCCACTCATGACTGACACCATGCCCACGTCTGCCTCTATCATTGTGAATCCCACCCGGTTCCCTGTCCTTTTGCAAAGATTTTGGGAGGAGCTGGGGTACGGGTACAGCTCCTCTCCCAACAGCCCCTCCACCCCAGCAGCTGGTACCTGGGTGTAGTTGTCACACGTCTGCATGGGGTCACACTCGGATGTTGTCAAGTTGTAGAATTTCCTCTCCCCGTTCCATTCTTCAATGGCCAATTTTATGTCCAGGGTTGAAACTGTAGCAAAGAGGTTTAACCTGCCTGGGCCCCCGTTCTGGGCCCAGATGCACTTCTCTGCATGCTCTTGAGCATCAACCTCCAGCTCCTTGTCCCAGGTCTGAAAGGAGCTCAGTGTCAGCACACAGAGAGGGACACTGGGCTCTCCAACAGGAACAAGGCTCTCACCAGGGACCCCTGCACTGGCTGCAGTTTCCCCATTCATGAGGAAAATTCAAACCCCTACCGAACACAGTCCTCAGGAGAGGGGAGCTCCGTGGTCAGTCCCAGCACAAGCCTTGGTTTATGGGTCAAACAGGAGAAGGTCAGGGCACCAGCACAGCTCTCACAACCTCTCCTGGAGCTCATCTAACACCATCATGGAGCATCCTCAGCTCAGCGTGGAGAAACCATCACAGTGCTGAGGGTTCTGGCTCTGTCCCCTTTGAGTCTGCAGTCACTGGTTAGGTCTCCTCTCCCTGATTTTTTGGCTTTGTCTGGTTGTTGAACTCCCATTTACCAGCTCACAAAGGCTTTACTCATTCTGGGCAACTTCTGGGCCAGGCAGGGAGGTGTCCTCCAAGCACACTGTGACCCAAGAAGGAAAGGGCTCCAACTTTCCAGGATAAACAGTTGTCATCCTCCTCCCCATGATTTGCAAACAATGAGAAAAAATCACATGAGGTGCAAGATAAAACTTCATAGCCAAATTCTAATCAAATCAAGAGTGTGAGCAAGACAAAGAGCACCAGCTCTAGAGCTCAGTTTTGCTCCCACTGCAGCCACATGTGATGTGGGACCTGACTCGATTTCCTCAAGTGAAACAGCCTCACATCCAAGGCAGCCCTGCACAAGGCATGGGGAGGAGTAGGAGCATGATGGGCCCAAATAACTGAAAGACTTGGCTGACACATTTGAAGTTGATGCAGATACATCAACTCAGATGTATCTGAGCAGTGTGTGATGTCCCACACAAAAGGACTCCCCCACCACCTCTTGGCAATGACCATGCCAAAGTCTCCAGGTCATGGCACCTGCTCATGGCAGGGTCTCACCTGCCCTTCCTGCCATCACAGGGAGCTCCAGCAGGCACTCATGTGAGTGAGAGCTGCATCACGCTCATGGAGGAGCATCTGGGGACTCACATCATGCTTAGGAACTTCTAGAAAATGATCAAAGACAACTCCAAAGGTAAAGGAGACTCTTCTCTTTACAGGCAGTTTAGGGAACCCCTCCATTAACACCTACTGATGTTAATTCCATTAACCCTACATGAGAATTGCTCTGCCTCCCCTAAGGAAGTCCCTGATCCCTCCTTGCAATAAGATGGAGCCTTGGACCACACAAACACCCCAATATTCCTCTGTAATAAAAGCCACTTACCATCTTCATCATAGCCTTGGCAGGAGGAGAGACCTGGGAGCGATATTTGTTATGCTCATCCAAGATGATCTTCTTTTCTTCATCACTCAGGCACCAGCTCAGCTCCAGCACTGAGAGCACCAGGAGAACGGGAGGAAGACCTGAGCTCAGCATCGTGCAGGCAGCTTCTGCTCTCAGCAGCCCACGGCTCTGGCAGTCAGATTTAAAGCACCTCCCAAAAGCAAGGAACACCCAACAGCTTGAAGATTGGGGAGGAAATATATTTATTAGAGTTTTGAAGCCACGTGGGACACACCCGTGTCACATATCAGCCTTGATGGAGAGGCTGCACTGGGGCTGGTGCCAACGAACATGCATGGTCACTCTCCATGCCTGAATCCCAATCCCTGGACTGGTATTCTTCATCTAAGCCTCTGCTCCAAACCTCAGCCATCCCCTCAGCCCTCTGTTATGGGTCCCCTTGTTTACCTCCTGTCTTTTTTATCAAAATCACAGAACAGCTGAGGTTGGAAGGGCCCTCTGGAAATCATCCAGTCCAACCCCTCTGCAAGATCACCTGGAAGAGGTGACACAGGAACACATCATGGTGGGTTTGGGATGTCTCTAGAGTGAGAGACACCATAACTCCCTGGGCACCTGCTCCAGTGCTCTGTTACCCTCCATGGAATGAAGTTTTTTCTTGTCTTGAGGTGGAACTTCTCGTGTTTTGAGCTTATGGCCATTGCTTCTTGTCCTGTTGCTGGGCACCACTAAAGAGTCTGACACCATTCTCTGACACCTCCTGGATCTATTTATATGGATTGATGAGATCCCCTCTCAGTCTTCTCTTCTCCAGACTAACCAGGCCCGGCTCTAGCAGTCTCTCCTCATCAGAGGGATGCTCCAGTCCCTTAATCTTTATGGCCTCCATTGGACTCTCTCCAGTAACTCCTGTCTTTCTTCAACTTGGAGACCAGAACTCAACACAGATATGGCCTCCCCAGGGCAGAGCAGAGGGTAAGGATCACCTCTCTGACCTGCTGATGACACTCTTCCCAATGTTCCCCCAGATCCCATTGTCCCTCCTGGCCCCAGGGCACACTGCTGGCTCATGGTCAACTCATGGACCCCCTGGTCCTTCTCTGCAGAGCTGCTCACCAGTAGGTCACCCCCAGCCTGTGCTGGTACCTGGGGTTATCCTTCCCCAGGTGCAGGACCTGCACTTGCTCCTGTTGAATCTCATTAGGTTTCTCTCCTTCCAACTCTGCAGCCTCTCCAGGTCCCTCTGAATGGCAGCCCAGCCTTGAGGTGGATCAGCCACTCCCCCTGTTCTGTATCATCACCAAACCTGCTCAGGGTCCATACCATCCCTTCATCCAGGCTGTTGATAAACAAGTTGGATAAGACTGGACCCAGTAGTGATCCCTGAGGAATGCCACTGACTGCAGGCCTCCAGCTGGATTCTGCTCTGCTCACGACCCTCTGAGCTCAGCCATTGAGCCAGTTCTTGATCCACCTCACTGTCCATTCATCCAACTCACATTTCCTGAGCTTATCCATGAGGATGTTACAGGACACAGTGTCAAAAACCTTGCTGAAGTCAAGGTAGACACCACCCACTGCTGTCCTCTCATCGACCCATCCTGCCATGCCATCATAGAAGACATCAGATTAGTCAAGCAGGATTTCCTCTTGGTGAATCCATGCTGACCACCCCCAATAACCTTCTTTACTTTCAGGTGCTTGGTGATGATCTTCAGAATGAGCTGTTCCATCACGTTTCCAGGGATGAAGGTGAAGCTGNTGTCAAAAACCTTGCTGAAGTCAAGGTAGACACCACCCACTGCTGTCCTCTCATCGACCCATCCTGCCATGCCATCATAGAAGACATCAGATTAGTCAAGCAGGATTTCCTCTTGGTGAATCCATGCTGACCACCCCCAATAACCTTCTTTACTTTCAGGTGCTTGGTGATGATCTTCAGAATGAGCTGTTCCATCACGTTTCCAGGGATGAAGGTGAAGCTGACTGGCTGGGAGTTTCCCAGATCCTCCTTCTTGCCCTTTCTGAAGACAGGACTTAACACTGGCTTTTCTCCAATCATTGGGCACTCTCTTGTTCTCCAGGGTTTTTTAAAGATGATGGAGAGTGGCTAAGCAACAATCTCTGCCAGCTCCCTCAGCACCTGTGGGTGCATCCTACCACAGATATACAGGTGTTGAGTCTACCTGGCTGATTTCTCTCAACTTTCTGAGACCAAGGGGAAGTTTTCCTTTCTCCATCCTTTATCTCTTACTTCCAACGTCTGGGATTCCTGAGGGCTGCTCTCAGCAGTAAAGCCTGAGGCAAAGAAGGTGTTGAGTAATTTCACCTTCTCTGTGTCTTCCATGCCCAGGACAACCACTGGATTCAGCAGCAGCCCCACATTTTCCCTAATCTTTGTTTTGCTGCTGATGCACTTGGAGAAGCCCTTCTTGTTGTTTTTGATACCCCTTGCCAGACTCAATTTCAAGTGGACTGCAGCCTTCCTCACTGCATCCCTGCATACCCCAAATATGTACCTATAGATCTCTCATGTGCCTGTCCCCTTTTCAACATCCCATAAATTTCTTTCTTCCATTTGAGAATTGCTAGAACCTCACTGCTCTTCAGTGCAGGTCTCCTGCCCTTTTTGCTTGATTTCTGGATCATGGGGATACACTGGTCTTGAGTTTGGATGCTTGAATATTGACCAGTTTTCTTGGGTCCCCTTCCCTTCTAGAGCCCTATTCCATGGGATTCCTCTAAGCAGGTCTTTGGAAAGGTTGAATTGGCTCTCTGGAAAATCAGGGTTCTAGCCCTGCTACTGCTTTGCTTCCCACACAGGATCCTGAGTTTCACCATCACATGGGTCACTACAGGCAAGGCTTTCCCCAACCCTCCCATCTTCAACCACTCCCTCCTGGTTTGGTAGTACAAAACAGAAACACACCTCTCCTCCTTGGCTCCTCCAACACTTGTATCAAAAAGTTATTTTCAATGATCTGCAGGAACTTCCTAAACTTCCAGCCTGTGCAGGGCTGTGTTGTCTCCAACAAATATCAGGATGGTTGAAACTCCCCAGGAGCACCAGGACCTTTGACCATGAGGCTACTTCCAGCTGCCACAGAAAACCTCATCAGCTTCCTCCTCCTCACCGGTGCCCTGTAGTAAATACCCACCACAGTGTCACCCACAATCTGTAACAATAATCCCACAGCAATTGACAAAGCCCTGTTTTCACACGGGTCTTCCCCCGTGCCTGGAATGCAGCTGCCTTAGGAACAAAGGCAGTAAGATGCAATTGCTGAGAGCAGTTTGCAGCACAGCAACTCCCCAGACAGAGTCAGAGCCCACCTCGGCCAGCCCCGTGCCTGTGTTGGGGGACAGCATTTGGCAGCTGAGGAACAGCCCCCTGGGCTCCCCAGCCTACTGGAACAGGGGCCAGCAGAGGGTTGGTGCCTCTTCCCTGAACCATCAGGACGGGGGGAGCAGGAGAGGAAGAGCAGGGTACAGAGCTGAAATTGCCCCAAACAGGAGAGCTGAGAGTCTGTGGCTGCCCTCAGGGCTGGCTGGAATAACCAAACCATCAGCTCTGTGGGGACAGGGCATGTGGATTGCAGCTTTCCTTCTGCTCGCTCAAGGAACAGCCCATGCCCCACCCCGGGGAGCAGCTCCCACTGCATGGGGACAGGGACAGGAGCCACACACAGGAGACACCTGACAGGCTCTGCTCCAGCCTGCTGGCTCCAGAGTGGCCCCTCTCTGCAGCACAGAAGTGACCAAGCCTGGGCTTCTACTGACTCACGTCTCGAGGGTCTCCAGCGGGGCTGGCCGGTGTCTAACAAGGCTCCTGCACTGGTGTGGGAGTAACAGGATCTCTTTTCTCCCTACTCGCCTGGATTTATGAGCTCTGGAGGAGTTTATCGTCTTCCACGCCTCAAAGTTTGGCTAAAATCAACTGAATTGTGAAGGAAAGATGGAGATTGTTACTGGGAAGGAACAAAAGGAGGAACAGGCAGAGCTGTTGCATCAACTTTGTTCAGAGAATCAGGCTGAAACTCACAGAACATTTCTACAACTGCTCCTTTTTCACAAAGCATTTCTTATGACATTTTCCTAACCAAAGTGTTCTGACTTTTCATTTAAAATTACACTTCCCTTAGAAAAAGCATACCAAAAAAGGTCAAATAACCCCTCAATAGTTGACACACAACATGAAAATAAAAATCAGGAAAAGGGAAAAGGGTCATTAACACTTGTATTTAATTGCAAAAATTAAAAACTTTTTTATTCTTCTTACATACAAATCTCATTTATTTACATACTTTACAGGCTTTTCCCAAGTATTTACAAAGTTTGCAATATATTAAATTAGGACCATCCGTAAAATTCTGCATTAAGTGCATATTCACATTCTTTTTTTTTTTTAATCCATCACTAAGTTTAGTGTTCAGCATTGAAACAGTCTTTATGCATATATAGCTTTACTTCCCAGCACCTCTGAGCCTTTAGAATGTGGCTCCCCTCCCCAAGACATGGAGATAATGCTAAAAATAAATCACCTGCCATTTCTTTGAATCTCCAAAGCAAAGGGAAGTCCAGCATCTCCCTTGTTGTCTAACTCAGCAGGACACTAAATCTGCCCTTTACAAGGAGGAGGTTCCTGAAGAGGAGAATTTCGAGTTCTACCTATAAAATTTACCAAGAGGAGAAAGTTTGGTTTTCAGGAAGCAAAAGCTCTTTGTGCACCCACCGAAATGGCCTCACACCAGGAAATGTTCATGGTGTGTGGAAACTTCCCTCCTGGAGGGAGGGAACAAGAGGGTTTCAAGGCAGAAGGATCCCCCTTTCTGAGACAGTGGTGTTTATATAGCTCACATCTCTACCATGAGATGCTCTCCTGCTCCCCACCTGCTCCTGCTGCTGCTGGAGCCCAGGAGGGAAGGGAGGTGCTTTGATCCAGCCCAGACAAACCAGCTTCTTCTCCAGAACACTGCAAAAACAGGCCTGGTGGGAGAAGCTGAAGTCTGGAGACTCATGGGGAATCTGACTCAAAGCTCTCCAGGGCCTTGCAAAGAGACCCCTCAGGGGAATCAATGTGTGCAATAACAGTGGGCAGGGAAAAAATGAAAAGGAACAAAGAAAGCAAAAAAAAGAATCAATAGAAACTGTCAGGTCAGCTCCCATGGGGGCCGCTGATTTCCTGGTACTGAAGTAAATCACAATAATCCTTTCTCCTCCTTTCAGTTACCCTGAGTTCAGGACTGACTGACAGCACTGGTCAGTGACCCCTGCTTTGGGGAGCAGCTTTAAACCACGATCCTCCTGCCCAGCTGACGGGGACAGCCCATCCTTCCAGCCTGGCAAGTGCAGAGGTGACCCCTCCTCACCTCTGCCCCCTGGGCTCGTGGGTAGTACCGATTTCTGGGGTGATTTCAGAGCAGCTTTGCAGCTTTTGGGATGTGGGGTGAGGAGGAATCCATCTCCCAGCTCACAGGCAATGAGCTCTGAAGCACACAAAGGGATTTTAAAATGTGTTAACTGGGAACTTGTGTGAGCTGGGCAGAGGGGGAGTGGGAGATTGTCCAAATCAGCACAGAGAGTGCAAAAGGGGAGCTGAGGTGAGGGAGACCATGGTGGGACACACTCTCCATGACTCACATGATCATGGCTGTGAAACCTCAACAGCTGCAGGAACAGCCTTGTCCCCCCAGTTCCACCTCAGCAGGCCACTAGGACCACCAGCCTCTCTAGGGAAGTCCTGCAGCCTTTCCAGGGACTCTGTGAAGCTGGAGCTCTGGATGTGGAAGACGACCAGGGCTTAATTGCAGTAAAGGTATCAAAACCTCCCTTTGGCCATCCCAGTTCTGCCATTGTGGCCTCACCTCTGGGTTTTCCACTGTGGCTCCTTGCCTGCCCTGGGATGTGAAAGGTGTGAGCACCACTCCTCTGGCAGCTGGAGACAGGAGCTGCTCTGGAAGCCGTGCTGCAGACTGAGGCTCTGCACTTGGGCCAAAATTGACTCTTTATCAGCAGGAGAACTGCCCTCCTGTTTTAGTTTAGCAGCTAATTCCTTACAGCTTTTGGAAGAGGAAGAGAAAATATACCGGAGAGCTTAAAAACAAATGACGTAAGCTCCGAAGGGAGCGAGGTTGGGACATATGCAATGTATCGCTGAGACAGAGCTGGAAACTTATGCAGAGCCCATAAAGTGCACTTGGAAGGCTGCTCTGCAAACAGGCCAGACTCACCAGCTCCTGTCCAACCAGCTGCAACTCTTCGAGGAAGGCTGCAACTCTTCGAGGAAGGGAGAAGCACTACGTGAGAACATTTCTGCTAAACAGGCACAAACCTGCCCCTTCCTCCCCCTCCTCCCCCCAGTCCAAACAGCAACTGTAAATAGATCCATTTTCTCTGCTTCTTCCCGAAAGAGCCAGACAGCCACAATGGCTTAAGTGTGACTCTCAAAATCCAGGCATTTTACAGACACTTGGGAATTGTCTCCGCAGCTCTTTTACAAGTTACAGTCAAGGACACTTAGCGGTGACAGTGTCACCGAACCGCCGCAATCTCAGCAAGAATGGCTCCAGCAGCATCTTTGAGCAAATGCTTTACAAAAATGGGTCAGATACAAAAGCAGTCAGAGGTGAAGTAACCTGGTCAGCCTTCGAATTTGATTTGAGAAGCTGCCAAGTGTAAATAGCAACAGTCACTAATGAGGCCCTAATTCTGCCATCACTGAACTCCCAAATTTCCATTAACTAAGACCCAGGCTTTAAGAGGAGGGAGAGGGGTGGTGTGTGTGTGTGTGTGTGTGTGTCTTGGCATGTACAAGATTGAATGTAGTGTCATGAGTGTGAAATACACTCCAAGCAGTGAGAACACTAATGGAAGTTCTATTAGTCCAATTCCCTTTGATACTTTGTAACAAATTATATTAGTCCTTTTCTATCCTGAGAGAGCCAGACTCTCCCCTTTTGGTTCTACTAGATCTGGTGTGTGTCCAGCACCAAGGGCCATGACACAGGTGCTGGGCTTGTTCTCATTGTTTTGACAGGAGAAAAACAAGGGTTATGCATAGAAATGTTTGTAGTGTCAAGGCCTCAGACGAAATTCTTTGGAGCAGGAGCTGTCCTCTGCCTTATTCTTGTACAGGAGCCAGACATGGTCATCCCACTTGGCAGCTTTTGTCAGCTCCTAATCAGATTAGCACAATGTTTGCTCCCATTCTCCTCAAAAACAAAGGCTGGACAGACATTTTCCCAATCTGTCATTTTACATGTATCTAAAATATTTACAGAGAAAAAGGCTCTTGCTCCTGAGAACAGAGTTAACTCGCTGTCAACCAAAACCCCTCCCAGTTCCATATTAACAAGTGTGAGAGTATGTCCTGAACTCCAGCCCTGGCCTATGAGTTCAGCCTGACACATCTGTAAATGATCTTCAGCACTGGGAGCAGACCCAAAGGATCAGACTTGGAAGGGACCGGAGCATCCGCAGTCTGCAAACACCGAACCCGAGCCTCTCTCAGGGCACTGGAAACAGCACTGCTCCAGCAGCAGGAAACACGCAAAGGCAGCTTGGAAAGGACCCAGGAAAAACCAACGTTCATTCTGAAGACAGTGTTCCAGGTCTGGAAGGAGTCAATGCAAAAATATGCCAGGGAAGAGGGAGGTTTCAGGTGCTCCCAGAGGTACCGTGGTCTGGGAACGCAGGCAGTGCCTCCAAAAACAAGGAGCAGCTGAGAACTGCTGTGCAGCCCTTGGTGTCTGAGGTGAAAGCTGAACAGAGCTGCTCTCTCCCAGCCCCAGCTCCATCCAGAACTCCTGCACTGCCAGCACCACTAACACATGTGTCGGTGTTTTTGCAGGAAAGGAAGTGGAGGTGAAGAAAAGCACAATTACCATTTGACTCACTCACAACCTGCTGACAGAGAGCTGCAGAAGGGTGATCACAACACAGAGAGGCCTGAAGGGATTCTTTTGGTACAAGAAGGATGCAGTGGGTGAGAGTTTCTGCCCTCAGGCTCAAGGCTCTCCCCAGCCTGGGAGCAGGAGCCAAGATCAGCTCTGCAGGGCTCACACAGCTGCGGACGTGAGGGAGAGCTGGGACACATCACCAATTCATTCCCTTTATAGAACTGGCCTGACTACACAGGCTCAAAGCTTCCTCCTCAGGAGGAATGTACACAGAAATGTCACACACCCCATCCACTCCCAAACCCCCCAGGAAGTTTCAGAAGTGCCATAATCCACAAAGAACATAAGGTGAATCTCATCCTGAGAAATCCATCTGCTGCTCCTGGAAAAAAAACCCTTTGCTGCAAACCCAGGGCTTACCTGAGGGGACAGGGAGGGTCATAAATAGCTTGAGCTTCTCCCAAAATACATTTGAGGAAAGGCAAAGGATTATCTCAAGGGTCAGGAAAATAGTCCTTTTTAAACACTGTAAACATGCAGGGTGGCAAAGCTGCCTGCCCCAGTTGCCCCGGCTCGCTCCTCTCAAGACGTTGCCTTGGCTTCAAAGCTGAAAGTCTTCTTGTCCTGGGAACAGCCCTGTTTTCCCACCCCACCATCCTTAGCTGGCAGCTCCATCACAAATCACCGCTGGCTCTGTCCCTCTGGCCATGAAGCTCATTGTCCAGTGATCTGTGCTGGCATAACCTTGGGAAGAGGCAATGGAGAGGCTCTGTTAGATGAGCCCATCCTTAATGAGTGCTCCCATTTCCCACGAAGGGATGTGGTCATGCTGGAGCTCTTTGGAAAGGCACTTCCCTCAGTGGGCACTGGGTTTGTAACACCCATTGTGCACCCACACTGCTCAGCTTGGAGCATCTCCAGTGTTGGTGTTCCAGCCACAAACTCCCAGTCCAGGAGGATCACTCCCTGTGCTGTGACAAGCAGGCACACACCAGCTTGGAGGTGACAATGGCACAAACCACCATCCCAGGTGTCAGACAGAAAAGACCCAGCTGGAAGCAGTGTCCTGATTCCACTCCCAGTCCCTGCATGCCACAGCTCTGGTACTCACCCAAATCCCCAGCTTCCAGCTCCACCTTGAACACCTCACAGTGTCCTCTGCACGTGTCCAGAGGTGCTACAGTCAGGGTGAGCTGCCCACTCCCAACAGCGAAGAGGCTGTGCAGGCTGTAGCTCTGGATGGGAAGAGAGGATTTCAAAAGCCTGGCCAGCTTTCCTGGGCTCTGTCCAAAGCAGGGACAAGTCACTGCCCTGCAGGCAGGTGAGACAGAGCAAACGACACGTTTGCTGCTCTACCAGTTACCAGCAGATCACAGGATCTTAGCTGAGGTCAGCTGCATGCAAGGGTTCTCCTCTCCTCCAAGGCAAGGCAGGGCCTGCACATCCCCACAACTCAGGAAAACACAGAGGAGGAGATCAGGCCAGAAGCCTGAAGTGTCTCAGAATGAGTGAGACTCACTGCCAGGAACAGCTCCTAAAATGCAACTCTTCAAACAATTCTGCCCAACTGTGCACAGAAAGACCTCACCCAGCTATAGAGCAAGGCCAGACACATGAATGGAGCAGGCAAGGGGTGTTGGAACAAGATGATCTTTAAAGTCCCTCTGTTTCTGTGACATCTTCAGCTGCCAAGGGAGATGGGCACAGGGTATCTCCTGCACCAAACTAGACACAAGTGCTGGGAGGCAAAGCCACCTTGAGATGCCACTTTACACAGGGATGGACAGAACTGATACAACCCCAAATGCTCCTTTTCAGGACTCTATCAGCTAAAAATACCCTGCAAATCCCACAAAAACTCAGAGCTGCTGGGAGACAACTCACAGACAGGAAGAGAATGCCTTTGGAATTAATTTCTCACCTTATTCCCCAAATCTGGGTGGCGGATGAGGAAGCAGCTCTCCAGGGACACTGTCTTGGGGAAGGACAGCAAAGAGGAAGCAGGGAAAAATTCCTGGAGAATCCGGGATCTATTCACAGACTTGTTCCTAAACAAACCAATCCATATTAAAGAATCATCATACAATGATAATGTTTGCATTTAAAAGCTACTTTCCAGATAAAGTTCTTGCCAACCATTCATGCTTGATAAACAGCATGACAGACTAGCCCTGGGAGTCCGGAGCAAAATTCAACCTCAGCCTCTAAATCTGTGCTACTTCCCACTTTCCTCTGGGGCCTGCACCAGGACCATGTAAAGAGGGAACAAACAGATCCTTATGGATACCTGAACTTTATTTCCCTTCCCTTTTCCCTTAAAATGATCCAAGTCATTGACCAGATCCATTAATTACAAAAGATGCAGAGAGGTGGCATCATACACAACCATAACTGAACCCACATGGTGAGGCAGGGGGATCCAAGGCTATTCTCTAGACCAGGAAATGTAACTGGAAAAGGCCAGGTGGGGCTTGTTATCTTTACATCCCTGTCTAGGGGACTGACATTATTAATTCTTCTGTACCCTGACCATCCCTCTACCAGTGCTTGCTCTGAGACCTCAGAGAGCTCGGAGTTGCTCAGACATCTTGTTCACATTAAAGACTTTGGTCTTTATGGGGCAAAGCTTTTGGTTAACAGGGGCAGGATTAGAGTTGGCCATATTTTCTGCACAAGATCAAACACAAACTGCAGGATTCTTTGACTTTCCATTACTTCTCAGTGTTTGCAGAAGTCACAGCATCTCTTCTCAGTCAGCACCAGTGGTGGAGGATTTCCACTGAGCAGACTGAGGTGATAGAAATGTGAACCAGTTATCTCAGGTGATCAGATCACAGCCCAGATGATTTACAACCTGAAGAACAGGACCAGGCAGTCCCTGGGATAATTTTATCTTATGAGGGGAGCAATAGCTGGAGACCAAGCACCAACTCTCCATTTTTAGTGCAGAAGTCTTGTCCTCAGAACAAATCAGTGCCAGAAAGCAGAAGCAGCCTGTGACCCACTCCTGTACACCTTCCCTCCAGTTAAACTGCACCTTGCAGGCACTGGTGGTTCACACAGGCAGAGCCTGAGCACCCCTACAAAAAGGATGTGTCCACCCATCACATGTTTTGTCTGACTCACCAGGGAAAGAAAAATGGGCAGCTCCATAATTCAGCTGAATTTTCTTCTATTATAACCTCTGCCAGTTCTGGATCCTGGGACTGAAAATGCTTCAGTTCTTCATAGGAGAGATGCTGCCCTGTCTTAAAGAACATGAAACAAAGATAAAAGCTGTGCCCACAGGGTTGCCCCCTGCTCCCATTTCCCTCCCACTAGAAAACATCCAAGAGCAACAGCCACGTGGATTGCTAAGTGTCCAAATACAATGATCATTAGTCAGAGGAACAATGCAGGGAGCTCTCTCCTCCCACATCTTTACACTGGGGTGAAATCTCTTCTTAGACACATGTCCTGAATGAGCAGTTTGAGTTCATGGATAAAAATACTGGGCAGGGGTTTTGGGCTAGTGCTGTTCAAGAGTTTGGACTCATCACCCAACCTCACAAATCCCTGCATTACCTTGATTAGAAAAGGCTGATGCCTCTGGAGCTTTTCTGATAGCTCTCTGAAGTCTGTCGCTATGTGAAGGCTTTTCACAGCAGAACAGACTGTGCAGTTTGCAGGAAGTGCAGAAGTGTTCTGTCTGCAGCCTGCTGCCCACCAGTCCTGGCATTCTGGGGAAGAAACAAGGGAAACCTCTTTAGTAAGACCAAAAATGGAATGGAAAGGAGACAAATTCAATGATAAACTCATTATCCCTAACATGAAACACTGAGATTTCTTATAGTTTCTGATGGCTGTAACTCTAAAAGAAGCAGCTTCACCAGGCAGGGAGCCGGAGGGAATGTTTCCAGCACATTTTGGAGACACAGCTGAAGGTTGTGAGCAATGGCAGAGCTTGTGGAAATTCCACTTCTCTGTACAGGAGGCACACAGGCTCAGCTACCCTTCCATGAGCAACAGAGGGATGGCAACCATCATATGTAGTGTAAATAAACTGAAACAAGTCCATAAGCAAAAGAGCAACCCAAAAGTGTTATCAAGGAGATAACGCTCAGTAAACAAAAAAAGATCCAGGGTGGAAAGAGTAACTCCCACATGCTTAGCACTGGTGTCATGAACCCTGTGTCATGAACCCTGCTAGGACATACCTGAAATCATCACCCTCCCCTTTACCACTGAGTTAATTTAGAAATTTGTCCCAGGCAATGGTTGCCCAATCTCTGATGTGCAGAAGATGCTGGGAAAACGTCAGATTTCACCAAGACATGCTACTGCTGTTTTCATTCATCCCATGCATTGACTTGAAATTGGGAGAAAAGTCCTAGCATGAGCAATCCCTGTACCACAGGCATATTCATTTTAAATTCCATAAACTGTTGTTACACCACAATCAACTGAACTGGCCTACAATGAACACTGCATATGTTTACATCTTCAAAAATTTAATTTTTACATGAAAACACAACTTGATGCCTATATCCAGCCTCCCTCCTCCAATTAACAGCTCTCCCAAAAAACCAAAGAAACCTTAAGAGAAGGGACTTGTTGCAGCAGGGAATGAGCAGGACAATGCTGAACACCCCACACATTTCTAGGTAAATGATATGCAGAGCAGCCACCACACTGAAAGGGTGTGGCTCTAATTTACAGAAGCACACAAAGATCAAATTCCAACTGCTGGCCCTGCCCAGAGACATCCCAAACTCCCACCCTGTGTCTGAGAGTGTTGTCCACATGCTCCTGGAGCTCTGGCAGCCTCGGGGCCATGCCCATTCCCTGGAGAGCCTGGTCAGTGCCCAGCACCCTCTGGGGGAAGAACCCTTCCCTGATATCCAGTCTAAACACCCCTAACACAAATTTTTTATTTGGAGATACAGCAGCAGGTTGTGAGAAATGGGAGAGCTTAATGGAAATTCCACTTCAAACACAGATTTTATGGCAGTGACAGCCCTGGTTCTGCAGCCTTAATCCAACAGGAGAGGCTTAACTTGGGCAGTGGCAGCAAACCCATCCCAGGCCTGATCTGTCAGGGTGGGTCAGGAAAAACCCAAGGCCTGGGACATACCTCACGTGAAATATCCAGGGATCTGCCCTCACCAACAGGCCCACCCTGCCAGCACATGTCAAAACAGCTCCAAAGTCTCCTGGACATTGCTGCAGGCAAACTTGGAAAAATGGAGGGGATGGCAAAGGGAGAAAGAAGAGTGAAGTCTGGCTGAAAAATCAAGTTGGGAAACAAAGATGCACAGCAGCTTTTTGGGGCAAAAATGACCATGCACAAACTGCTTGTCACTGCCACTGCAATTTCCAGCCACACTCAGGCTCCTGCACAGGGCTAAGAAGGGATGAACAGCACTTCATAGGGAAGCTCTTGTTTTGTTTTCCCCTCTGACATCTGCAACAGGCCACAAGGAATGCTACAGAGGATTTACGTTCATTGGGACATAACAACAAGCAGATTGGGATTCATTTTGCTTCTTTCTTGCTGAGTATTTTAACTCCCAAATGCTGCATTTCCCACCCTACTGCTGAGATATGGACTGAAAGGGATCAGGATATAATTCCTAGTCTTTCTGGAAGACGCATCTACACTGCTTTCAGGGAAAGGGGAAAAAAGGCAAAATAAAGTGTAAAATCCTTCTTGCAAGCAGAAGTCCCAGTCCCATGAGAAACTGCTCCAATGTACTTTCCCTCCCTGCTCACAAGAGAAAAAAGAAAATCTTTGTTCCACTGCCTGTAGAAAGCTTCAGTTTTACAACAACAAAAAAACTCAACTCACAAAAAACAGCTGGTCAGTGACAGGAAACAAAAGGCTGAAAGATCTCACCAGAGAAAGGGCAGTCGCTGTGAAGAGAACACGAAAACATCTCTATGGTCTGTCATCAGACTGGGCGTAGCAAGACTCTAATTTCTCTCTGAGCAAAACTCAGAAACCTCATCCCTAAGCATTAAGCACAGTTGTCCCCAAATTTTCCCTCTGGGCTCAGGGCAGTACCCCACGGAACAGGATGCTAATCAGCTTGACAGTACAGAGCTTGATTCCTCTTTTGAGCCAGGCTGGGATATTTGCATTCTCAATTGCTCGATTCAGGAGGTGATTTCTTTTCCCCATGAATAACCAGAGCAGAACACTGGTTGAGATGCATTTCAAATGCCGCAAGTGGGGTTGTGGGATTTTTTTTTTCCCTAGTAATTAATCTTTTAGATTTATTGTGGAGGGTGTTAGTCTGTGCACCAGCATGTGTGTGACTGGCATGACAAGTACAGGCAGTGCCTGCCCTTCCCAGGGAGGGCGGGAGGAGAGATGGTGCACAGAGGAGCCAACTGCCACTGGGGACCAGGGCAGGATTTTACCCAGGCTGCTGATTTTCTCTCATTACCCTCCCTGCATTCCTTTTACATTATCACCCTGCCTGCCCAGACACCCTGGGGATTGTTCTGGTGGAAGCCGAGCGCTCTGTCTGTGCACACACACGGCTGCTGGGGGATGCAAATGGAAGATGCTCTTTTCATCCCAGCACAACCCTCAACCACGGTCCCATCCACTCCCATCCACACGCTGAAGTGCTGGGTGTGGGCAATTATCCCTGTGGAGCTGGAGTGCAGGAGAGCAGCTGTGGCAGTGACACATCCAACTATCCATTACATGACAGAAGTGTAGCCAACTTCTCTCTGCTTTCTCACCCCTTTTTGAGGGGCAGCCTTCAGTTTGTTCAACAGAACTTCAGTTCCCCATCGGCCATAACCACCTAATATTTCTTTTTATGTGTTATTATTTCTCCAGAACAAGAGCTGCCTTATCCCCCGTGTCAGGAGAGCTCCTAGCAGAGCCAGGGCTGGGACTTTCAGCTGCTAATATAGCACAAACCAAGAGATAACAATCTTCCCTTAAAACACATCTATGATTAATACTACAAGGAGTTTATGACTCTGCTTTCCACTATGCAGAAAAATAATTTTCAAGTCACCCTCAATTTAAAATGAGTACCCCGCCCTTCTTGGCTGTTTTCACAGAGGATCTCCCAAATTTTTGGCTGCCCACAGCACTAGAGAGGGGTGTGTGTGCACAGCCCCAGAGATGCTGGGTGTGGAGGATCAGATTGTAAGCTCAAGGCTCCTGAGAAGACCTGGCCCTGCTTCTGCCTGTTGCAGCAAAGCAAATTAACTCAGGGAAACTTGCCCACATGGATGTGAGAGCAGGATCTCAGCAAGCCCTGCTCTCTTTAGGGACCATACAGAGGGTGCAGGATCAATCTGCCAGTCCAGAAGGGTCAAAGGGAAGCCTCTAGCAGGGGGAACTTTTGTCCCTGCAGGATACAGAGCCAAGGGCTGCTCCTGACCCAAGCGAAGTGTTCAAAACACAAAACCTCCTGCTTGTAGCACTGCAGGTGCTGAGGCAGTTTGCTGGCTCCACACCAAGCTGCTTTGCTCCCTAGCACTCTGGGCTGCAAGGCTGTAGCAATCTCTGCCAGGCAAGCGTCAGCCAGGTCTGCACAGGGAACTCTGGTCCCAGGGAAGACCCCCCAGGACTTCACAGCCCCCACAGGTGTTGTGTCCAACAACAAAAGGGGCTGTTGCTGCCATCACCCACAGTAACTGAAAGGAAGCTCCCCAGAGGACTGGCTGATGTACTGAGCAGCTTCACAACCTGCAAAGGCTAGTTCCAAATCCCAGATCCCTCTTTCTGAGGATGAGACTATTCCCCAGAGCAACCACATACTTCACCAGGGCCAATCCTTGGAATATTCAAGCAACTTCAGCAAACACTGGATGAACTCAGGGATCCCAAGAATGGCTGTGCACTGAATATTGCCCAGACATTTCTATGTCCTTTCTTGTAGGTCCACTGTACAAACCTGGGTGTTTCATTAAAAGGGGATTCTTTCCCTCTGCCCTGCTCAGGTGAGACCCCACCTGCAGAGCTGCCTCCACTATGGGATCCCAACACAACATGTGGAGCTGCTGGAGTGAGTCCCAAGGAAGCAAAAGAAATGGTCTGAGGGCTGGAGCCCCTCTGCTCTGGAACCAGGCTGGGAGAGCTGGGGTTGTTCATCAGCAGAGGAAAAGGCTCTAGGAAGACCCGAGATCCCCATCCTGTGCCTGAAGGAGATCCCAGAGAGCTGGAGAGGGATTTGGGACAAGGCCTGGAGTGTCAGGATGAGGGGGAATGGCTTCCACTGCCAGAGGGCAGGGATAGATGGGATATTGAGAAGGAATTCTTCCCTATAAGGGTGGGGAGGCCCTGGCACAGGGTGCCCAGAGCAGCTGTGGCTGCCCCATCTCTGGAAGCGTTCAAGGCCAGGTTTGACGGTGCTTGGAGCAACCTGGGAGAGTAGAACAATTTAGGCATCAATTCATGATCACAATCTATGACACAGGTAAATCCCATCATTCTTACTTTACAGATGTAGGAATTCCAAGCTCTATAGTTACCAGGTGGCACAGTTTGGAAGAGGCATTTGGAGCACTTTGTTGCACAAGCAATGTTTCCATCTTGCTGCAAATTCTTCACTAGGCTAAAAATTAATTTGATCATTTATAATGTCATGTCAAAGTCAGGCTAAACTGATGGGCTCTTAAGTAAGTCAGGCAGGAAACAAGGATTATTAATTACAGCCTGCAAGTTCTGATTAAGGACTGCATCACAGTGGGGTTTTAAATATATACTACAAAGAGTGTCCCTGTTCAGCACAAGATCCTCACCCCTCCCTCATATTGAATTTTATTGTAGCTCTGGGTATACTGAATATATTTATGCCACCAGAAGAAAGTACCTCCCAGTTTGGTTCACAGCATTTTTAGGAACAGCTAGGAACAAAATAACAACTACAAAAAACCCCATCAAGAACCCCTTTATTGTTGTTCTGGGTAGAAGTCAACAGCTTGAAGAACTACTCGTTCATCTCACTAATGGGTAACGGCTGCTCCACCAGCACAGGGATCATTAGTCAACCTCGAGCAAAGCATGAAAATGATTTTGATCCAACCAGACATTGTGAAATCAAGTCTGCTGAGCCGAGCCCAAGAGGAATTCACAGTCCACTAGGGCAAAAAAGCATTATTTCCAGGAGAAATCTGGACCTACCAGTCCCAAGAATGGAAGGCAGAGGCCAAGCTGTCAGGAAAGCATCCAAAGTCCACTCCAGCTGCACCTCTGGTTACCTGCCCCAGCGCCAGCTTGTGCTGCATGAGCAATCTGCCTCAGAGGAACAGCTTTGGAAACAAATCCCTCCCAGCTGCTGTCACCTGCCTGATGGTGGCCTCAGCCTGTAAAAGGTTTGACACGTCTGTGCCACAAGTGCACAGAGGGCTCTGCCAGGCTGCTAAATGCCTCTGCAAGAGGCCACCAATGGCAAACACTCATCACAGGGAGGCAAATCCAAAGTAAGGATTCATCTGCAAATGAGGAAACAAGAAATTGTGGAGGCTTCACAGTATAGAAGTAAGAGTATTTAGTGTTCCACAGCACCACAATGGTTGGGGTTAGTTTACTGCCAGCAAACCCAAATAAACAGCTCACTGGCTGAACCAAGGCCAAAGTAACAGAGAGAATGAGCAGCTTGGCACCACCCTGCCCTGCAAAGTCAGCCGTTTTTTCCCCCTTTGAACGAGCCAACACATGTCTGCTGGTTGCTCTCAGGTTATATCATAAAAGGGTTGTTTACACACACAAAAGATCAGATAAACTGGCAGCTGTGCAGTGATGGGAGGGAGCCCTGCACATGCTGTGACCCACAACCACCTCCAAATGCTTCAGCCCCCAAAGCGGGCGCATGAAAACACACATGAAAACAAGAGCAAAAACCAGCTCAACTTTGCTGAAGAAAAAAAAAAAAAAAAAAACAACATCCTTTGAGAGCAAGAGGAGAGGAAACAAGTTAGAAATCAGATCCTGCCTTACCTCCCAAGCAGCCTTATTGCTCAACCCTTCATTCAGAGCAAGCCCATGCTCCGTGGGCTCAGGAATGGGTCAGGCAGAGCATGGGCTGCAAAGCCCATGGGGAAAGGCTGGATGAACACCTGGGTGCTGAGCTCACAGGGAAAGGCTGGATGAACACCTGGGTGCTGAGCTCACAGGGAAAGGCTGGATGAACACCTGGGTGCTCAGCTCACAAGGAAAGGCCAGATGAACACCTGGCTGCGCAGATCACAGGGA
>VZRH01007248.1:102278-112334 GCA_013397555.1 Urocynchramus pylzowi | reverse complement strand
GGAAAGGCTGGATGAACACCTGGGTGCTGAGCTCACAGGGAAAGGCTGGATGAACACCTGGGTGCTGAGCTCACAGGGAAAGGCTGGATGAACACCTGGGTGCTGAGCTCACAGGGAAAGGCTGGATGAACACCTGGGTGCCCACGCTGCTCTCAAGAAGCAGCAAGTCTCCGTGCAAGGCAGGCATGCTGGACACTCCCCTTCTGCACAAAGCTCTGCCAAGGATAAAAACACTCCAAGGATGGAGTGAGAGAAGCATAGGGAAAAGTGTTTTGCCTGCAAAGGGTTAAGATCAGGGAAGAGACAGGGGCTGGCCAAGTGCCAAGGCAAGCCTCCAGCTAAACCCAAGGTGGGCCAGCCAAGAGGCAGAGGCTGCTGCCCTCTCCTAGTAACCAGCTGCTGCCCTCCCCCAGTAACCCAGCCTGCTGTGACCCATCCCCACAAATAGCTCTGGCACCCAGCAGGCTTTAGTAACACAGTGACAGGCCATTTACAAGGTGTTGCTAAACACTGCTCCTCCAGCTGGGCTCCTTTCTCTACAATAATTACACATAAACCCGTAAACATGATTTTAGCCCTACTGGTCTAGGCAAAAAGGGGTATTTAACACTTCTTCTCCAAGCTGGGGATAACTTGCACAGGATCTCTTTTCCAGCACTGAGATCCATGTGTGCCTTTGTCTGATTTTAGCTGTACTGAGCAGTTACTGACCCAGCTGATTCTGGGCTGTGCAGGATGAGTGTGCCCAGGACCAAGTGTCATTATTAAAAGCAAAGCTGGATTTTCCTTGAGGTCATTACAACCCCTGCTACCAGTAAAATGTGCAAATTGTCACATTGGGCCACAGCCTGTCCCCTACTGACAGACCTGCTCTGCTGAGGTTTTTGAGCTGCAAGGACTGAACTTACCATGGGCAGACACACAAGTTAATGTGAAAGCAGCTTAATGCTCTGCTCGTCACATCATTGCATGGCTGGCAGGGAACAGTTACCAACGACCTGACATCAAAAATCATATTTAGATATTAACAAAGCTATAGGGATGACACAGTTGTGAAGGAAAGAAAAATCAGGTAGAGTGACCACCAGTGTGGTTTTAAAATTTCTGTTAAAAGAATAGAAAAGCCCTTTTCATTTGGCTTTACTGCAGACTTTGAGAGCTCATGCATTCCTAATGCTTCCTAATGCTTGCAGGGGAGAGAGGAGCACTTGTACCCCTATTTTGCACCAGAGAACTGAAACAGAGGGAATTGTCCATCCCAGCCTATGTGAGAAATTAATCCAGAATGCACAGGTCCTACATTTCCCTGGAGCAGCATTAGATAGCCATGAGTTAACCCACGTGCCCATCAAAATACACCAAGCTCCTCAGAGCAGGTAGACCCAGAGGTCTGACAGCCCACTGCCTCTCTGGGGCTATAAATGAAGGGCTGATGTGCCAAGAGCTGCAGGCCCAGAGCAGCCAACGTGACCCAGCACCAGGGCTTCCACAAGCTCTGCATAAACACCAGCTCAGGAAGAGCAAATGCAAACCACATTTCTACAGACCTTTTCCCCAACCACAGGGATCTTGCCCTGGGAAAACAGCTGGAAGAGAGGCACAGACCCAAGGGTCTAAGGGTCAGCTATCAAGGAACAAAGGGTGGGAACATAAGGTTTAATATGGGAATTGATCCGGGGGAAAAAGTCAGCAAGAAAGAAAGCACAGAGACAGGCAAAAAGGAAATTTACTTTGGACTCAATCCTATAAACAATGCAAGAGAGTTTTGTGGATGCTGCTCCTCACCTCGGCTGCTCAAAGGTCCACCCACAGCCACTGACAGACAGGCAGCCCTTGTCACCCACAGCACAGCTCTTGGGTGGAAGGCACAAGGATGGAGGGCAGGTCACCACGAGCAGGAGGGAGTGGGGGGGAGCACATCCTGCACCTCTGCACCTCCCAAACCCTCACCACCACTCTGACTGCAGCTCTTGGCCCTCAGGGGAAACCCAGCAACTGAGCTGCCCTTGTTCTGCAGCACAAACCTGGCTGCTCAGCCCACACCTCCCAGCAGAGTGGGCTCCAACCTCAACCCCGGCCACAGGAAAGCTGCCCCAAAGCTCAGGAGGGACAGCACAGCCCAGGCTGCCCCTGCCTGCTCAGAGGAAGGCACACAGAGGAAGGAGCCAGACCACCCGTGTCCGCGGCACGGCGATGTGTGCCAGCACTGCCGGTGGGCCACGGCAGCCTCCAGCTGACAACAGGTGGCTTTCAACAGGAACAGCCCAAGCTGGCTTTGAACTGGTGCCCAAGCACAGAAAGCTCCAAGCTCCATCCTCAGCCCCCTCAAAATTTTCCTCCCAGGACCTACGCAGGGAAAGGAAGAGGAGTCTGTACGTCGAGTCCCTTCATTAGTGGTTTTCTCTGCTGCTCAGGCACAGTGCAAACATCTCCCTTCTAGAGACAGGAGACTCAGAGGGGATCTCATTAAGACATATAAATATCTCCAAGGATGCCAAGAGGATGTGCCAGACTTTTCCATGGTGCCCAGCAACATGTTTTAGCCACAGACTAAACCACAAGAAGATCCACCTCAACTTGAGGAAGAACTTTCCATGGAGGGTGGCAGAGCACTGGAACAGCTGCCAGGGAGGTCATGTCCCCCCCTCTGTACCCATTCCAAACCCACCTGTTCCAGGTGACCCTGCTGTGGCAGTGGGGTTGGACTGGGTGACCTGCAAAGGTCCCTTTCAACCCAAACTATTCTGGCATTCTGTGATCAGAGAGCACCAGACCTGCAAGACCTTCTGGACTTAAACTCTCATCAACAAACAAGACACAAAATGCAGCTTTACCCCTTCCCTTCAGCAGACCACAAGGCCAACGTTTGGGGCAAAATAATACAACACACACAAAGCAGGGCTGAAAGGGCTCAGGAGAGCACTCAGCCCCAAGCCATGGAACTCCCTCTTCCAGATTCTTGCTGGATGGCTTCACCAGTGTCCTCTGGGCAGCAAGCTGTGATGGTGACACCAGTGTCACTAGGATAGTGTCAGTGGCTGCAGCTGCCTGCTGGGAAGCCAGGACATGAAGGATTCCCACAGGAACCCAGCCAAGGTTCAGGCTGGGTGCTGTACTCTCCCATTTAAGTAGCCAGGGTCCTGTCCAGTTCCTTTAGCTGAGGCAGGATCAAAGTCACTCCAGCCAACCCCAGTCAATCTGTTAACTGGGACATGCTGTGGCTTCCACCACAATCTAAGCAGGAACTGCCTCTCCCCTCTCCTTTTTTCCCCAAAACTGGATTGCTGCCCACCCTATTGCTCATCACTTCTGAAGACTTACAGGACTCACAGAGGCACAAGGGATTTTATGTGCACTTAAATAACAACACTGCATCCTTCCTCTCCATCCATCTTTCCCTTTTCCCCTGTTTCTCTGGATGTTTCCCTATCTCCTCATCACTCAGCTGGTTTTTCCAAAGGTAGGCCAGAACTGCTCCTGCTCTTATTTATATTTACAAGGAGATCCTCATGGTTTCAGGCAGCCTTTGTCCTACAAACCTTTAGCTGTGCCAAGGAACCTCCTTGGGCTCTTCTCATCCAAAGGGACCCTGTGGTAGCTGAATGAAGAACCTGTCAACTTTCTGGACAAAATCTGATTGAACAAATACAATAGAACCACAGAATGGTTTGGGTTGGAAGAAATCCTGAAATTCACCTTGCTTCACCCCGTGCCATGGGCAGAGACACCTTCCACTATCCCAGGTTGCTCCAAGCCCTGTCCAACCTGGCCTTGAAAGCTTCCAGAGATGGGGCAGCCACAGCTTCTCTGAGCAACCTGTGCCAGGGCCTCCCCACCCTCATAGGGAAGAATTTCTTCCTGAGCCCAACCTGCCTTCAAATTTAGGCCATTCCCCCTTGTCCTGTCACTCCTGGCCCTTGTGAAAAGTGAAATGAGCATTAAAATTTCCACTGGATTCCATTTCAATACAGGAGCACGGGTTGTTCACCCATGGAAAAGCTGGAATGCAGTAGATAAGCAGGCTCCTAATGTCAAGTGCTTATCAGAGCCATCTTCTCACCTTTGTTTTTCACTCCCAGAGATATCCCAACCTATAAGGAATAAGAGGAACAATGGGGGATACCCTGTCCCACCCATACAAATTGGAATCAACAGAAATCCCATGTCAGCGTCATGGGAAAAGAGGGAGGGAGAGAATGCAGAATGGTGCTGGCATTTCAGGGAGCCCTTTTTAGCTCTGGCAGGAAGGTCAGAGCCAACACAGACAACTCCAACACAATGAGGTGCCCAAGCTAAATATAAACATGACAAGGGCATGGCTACAGGAGTTTGTTTTTACAGTGAGCCACCAGACCATCAACATTGTGCCACATCCCTGCTCAAAATAATTCACAGCTTTATCATCACTGACAGTCTTTGTGTTCCAGCAGAGGCAGAGCCCAGGCCTGCATCCACCTGCCAGGCTAAGGCAGTGAAATGATTAACCAAGAATGAGAAATAGCCAAACTTTTCAATTTCTGTTATATCATTCCAGGAAAATCTAGGATGTTGCTCTCCTGTGATGGGATCACTTCACAGGGAACCCTTATCTGACTTCCTCACACACACACACACTGTCCTCAATGTCACGTAAACATGACAGCACTCAATCCCCCAGGCCTTTCCCAATAGGCCACTTGGCAAAAACTCCTTTTCCTTAAACCAGGCCCCAAGTTGAGGTTTTTACACTTTGCTCACAGATATCAAGATTTGATTGAGAAACTGCTCAGAAAAAACAAGAAAAGGTGATCTTTCCCTAGCAGAGCTATCTCAGTTCTGGTTCTCAGAAGTGCAAAGATTTCTAGAGAAAAGGGAACTCTTATGGAAGAAAGACCCAAGGTGTTAAAAGCAAGGAAAAGAGAATGTGCAAGAACAAAATTATCAAGTTAGAGATAAAATATGCTTCAGTCCCAGTGAAGCTAGAACTCAGGATGCTATTTTTAAGTACACTGGTAGGAAAAGAGAAAACCATGATGCCAAGCCAGCAACACATTTGTGGTGCCCTGGAGACATTTGAGTGACTCTCGTGGCTGGTATTTAAGTTGGTATTTCTTGCTAGGCTTATGTTACAGCAGAGAAAACATTTCCTTACTCTCCAACATGTACTTCTTGGCAATGGGCAGGGACAGGAGCCGGATGTGCCCGACGAGGGAGCCCCAGGCCTGGGCTCTGGAGAGGGGAGCTTCGGGAGGCAGCGGGTTGTAGGGCTGGATCACCAAGTAAACAGTCAGCAACACCAAGCCCAGGGTGAGCAGACCCTGCAAGGGAAAACAGGCACAGAGTTAATCACACTGCAGGGAGCTGAGGTGTCCTCACACCAGGACACACCTTCTGCTGGTATCAAAGGGCTGTGGCTGTGCACCACAACATGAACACTCTTATTTTTGCTGTGTCTCCTCATTCAGCTGCAATGCTATTTATGTACACAGAGTTGACAGCCAGTTTTATTATTAGGGCTGTCCACAGATGAAATTAAGCAGCCTTCAAACCCAAGCCACACAAACAGCTTTGTTCCTGTATTTTAGCACTGCAAATAATCCAGCATGAGATCAATCAGGATTATCTACAGATAGTTCCTTTTCCTCCCTACCTAATCAAATAAAAGCCTGCACTCCTGCCATGCCTCTTACACAAGGAAAACCCTGTGGCTTTTGCAAACATCCGTCTCGAAACACTTTGGCAGAGTTGGCAGCAGCTCCCTCCTCCATACCAGAATCCCAAATAAGCTGTAAAGAGATGACATGACACATTTCTCCCCCTGGCCAAAGTCAAACCAAATCAACAGCAAAAACAAGAACAGAAGCTGAAAGTTCAAATTTGCAGTTTCCTGTTCTCCTGCCTCATTTTACAGCTTTTTATAGGACACAAGGAAGAGAGCTTGAAGTTTTTTCCAAATAAAATCCATTGCAATGGATTTGTAGAGATGACACTAAAGTATTACTGAATATTATGTCAGTGGGAAGCTTTTCAGACTTGAAGCAAACATCTGGTCTAGTGGAAGGTGTCCTGCCCATGGAAGGGACTTGGAACTAGATGATCTTTAAGATCTCTTCCAACCCAAACCAGTCTGGTATTGAATGGTCTCAAACCTACCTAACAATAGCATCCTTTCACCCACTTTGCAAAAGTTTTTACAGAATCTTTTAGTTAAGGCTTTTAGAACATTTTTCTACCATCCAGCATGATGATAATAGCTTTATTTCATAGATTAGAAGGAGAATAAAGACATGTAGAAGTTTGTGGCAGGGTCAGAAACAGAGTTATGTTCACTTCATTACTCAACCCTGAACTTCAAGAATCTCTTTCCTTCCTCAGATTTCCATTTATGGAATGCCAACACTAGGAATCTTAGTCTGAAAAATCAATCCAAATCTCATTATTTAGTAATTTATGGGAGAGGAAGATGTTGACAACGTAAATTTACAGCACACATGACCAATTCCAAATCTTGAGCAAGCATCTCCTGTTCTTAAAGCAGCTCATGGCATGAAGGAAGGAAGCTACACTTCACAGATTTTTAAATAAAGATCTTGGAAAATTCATCAAGAAAATGCAATGGGAAATAAAAAGCTCAGGTGCAAAGGAGAACCCTGACCTTCAAATGCTGTGTTCATGCACAAAAGTCACCTTACCTTGTAGAGAGCCACTAAGACAGGGTACCGTGGAGGGCCTCTCTGGGGTTCGTTTCTTTCCAAGAGTTGCTTGATGAACTTCTCAATGGCTTTTTCTGACATGCCACACTGGTGGCCCGTCTGCCTCACCAGATCAATGGTCTCTGAGAGCTTGTCATAGATGCTGAGCTCATTGGCTGAAAGCTCCATGGCCTCCGAGGAGAAATCCCTGAGGAGAGATGGGGTGCGTTAACAGGAATCAACTGCAGCCACACAAGCCAACAGCACAGCCATCCCAGGAATGTGGCAGTGCCCAGGAAAGAAGGAAGGCTCCTCTGGAGCAAACCTGCTCCCAGCCAACAGCACAACACTGAGCTGCACTCCTAATAGTCTCTGCTGCTTCAGGATCTCCCACCGACTCAAAGAAGCCGTGAAATTTCCTGACAAGAGCAGAACCGGCCGAGATTCGCAGCTTATGTAAATGAACAAAGCTTCCCAGAAATCCATGAAACTCCATTTATTCATCTCCTCCAAATGAATCCGTCCCATAAAGCAATTGCTCACCAAGTACAAAAGCCAACAATACAAAGCTGATCATCACACGCAGCAGCCCTGCTAAGCCCTCCCGCGCTACAATTTCAGTCGCTTATTTTAACCCAGATTTGTTTTCATTAAATCCCCCGTCAGCGGTGGGACAGGACAGAGAAACAAGCAGAATGTGTCGGGCAAAGTTCGGCAGTTTACAATTTGTTTAAATTTTCGCAACCTAACGTCAAAGCCAACTGATTATTGAGTAACAGCAACCTGAGAGCAGCTGCTCTGCAGGCAACAAAGCCCCCAGCCTCCTCTCCAAGTTTGCCTGCAGGTCAGAGATGCCAGAGAACTAAATATCCCAGCAAGAACTGCATTGTGCTGGGTGACAAAATGGCATTTGACAGCAAATTATTTCTCACTTATAGGAACACACCCATGAGAGATCAACATTAAGTTGCAAAAAAAAAAAAGTATATTCCTCTACCGCTTCCACTCTGCCACAAAGGCCTCTTTGAGAACAGCTGATGGGCTCAAGAAAAGATGCAAAGAAATTGCTGGACAAGGTACAAGCTGTCAATGTGAGAATCACACTGTAAAAATTTTTCCCATTGCCTGGGAAAAACACTGGCACTGCCTGGGGGAAAGGCAGAATCTGCAGAGTTTTGCTTTGCCTCTTGTTTCTGATGTGGGCAACACTAACCTGATCAAACTGGGCCAGCTGGGAGAGAGTTGAGCAATGCTCTGCCCTGAGAGCACAGCCTGAGGATCATCACATAAAAACACAAGAAGCACGATGGATAATCACAGCTGAAAATTGAAGTCACACCCCTGTCCCCATTTTGCTCTACAGTTTCCTGGCCCCAGGAACCAGCTCATGAATCTACTTCATCCAATTCACCACTCTGCTCCCCAAATTCTGTCCCTGCACTGTGAGAACTATTCACAGGGCTCTGCACACAGCTCCCAGCACAGCCTGCCTGGGAAAGCACAGCCCTGCTCTGCTCACCTGAGCACACACTGACCAGCCCTGAGTAACAAGCCACCTCAACTTAGATTTGCTCAGCTGTAATTTGTTCTGGCTGCTCCCATGGCACAAATCAGCCATAACTCCGTGTATGGACAGAACTAGAGACATGATAAAGTTCAGATTTGAACCCTGATTTGCCTTTAAAGAACTGTCTGACAGCTCTCCCCCTAAACCACAGGCAGCTACAAGTCACAGTTCAAGCAAGGGTGATGTTAATATCTTCTTTTTAATGCAACACTAGGATGTATTTTCAAAAACCCCCAGGTTTCACAGCTTCAGCGATTACTCTTCTCCCCACAAGATCCCCCCTGTTCTGCCCTTGCACACTTGTTTATGTGGTCACATGGAGCATCAGATCAGGAAAATTATCTGGCTGAAAAATAACCCCGATTTGTTTGGTCAGCAGCTGCCTAAGCATTCAACTCCAGCAGTTAATGTCAGATGTTATACTAACATCATAGTCAAATTTCTAGCCACAGCCACAGAAACACCAAAAAGGTAAAAATGCCAAATTAAAACACAATCCTGAGAACATATTACATTGCATTGCCAGGTTAATTAGCTCCTGGCCCTCTTCTACCGACATTCCCTGCATTTCATGCAAATATTTGTCCTAGATCTTGCCACCTGAGCAGCCCCATGGGCAAGCAAAGCAGGCTGGGTCAACAATATCTCATATTAACCTCTCCAAGACAAGGACTTTTTTTTCTAATCTGTAAAGCACCTGCCACACACGTGACAATAAAAACAAGCCATTGCTTTACTAACTCTTTCATTCATGCAATACCCTGATTCATGGAACAAGCAGGAGCCAGCACATCTGCAGGATATTAAAGGCCTTTTTTTCCCCCCCTCCAGCTTTTCTGGTGATTCCAGTTGCCTGGACACTGTAAGTGGTGTGCTAAGTGGTCTGAAAAATTATCTAGTGTCCTCTGGCTCCCGAGTGCCAAAGCTTTCCCCCCTGAAGCTGTCCTGTGCAGAATTCCAGCAGATTGAACAAACTTCTCCTGCTTGCAGGATCTGCCTGGAACCACTTACAATGAACATCCCCACAGAAGTGCTGTCAAACACTGTGGTTTCCCCTTTTCCAAACAACAGAAAAATCCTGCTAAAATACAACACTGAGCTATATCCCAGTTCCCACCCTCTCCATTTACATTCCACTCTGAGCAAACACCCTTGTAGACACCCCCTGTAAATCACAGACACTAAAAACCCAATCCAGCTCCTTCACAAATTCAAGAGTAACTCAATCCTCCAGCTAGGAAATAAGGCATTATGCTCCCAAATTGTTGGGAGAACAGATGAGGCCTTAAAAAACAAATAACAACCCATTATTTCCCTTCCTATCCCTACGATATAACTGACAAAATAATAACAACACGCTACTGTACCCTCTTTGCCACCACACACACTGAGCAGGGCTCATCCCTCGCAAACCCCTTAGACAGAGGCCTTTGAACGAGGAACCCATATGTTAGCCTGGTTTTTTATGAACTCCACCGCCCTGGGAGGAATCAGCAGCTCTCTCCACGAACAGCAACAGTGATGGCACTTGGCTTGCAGGGTTTGCACCCCAGCGCCCAGTTCTGCCCACAGACCCCAGGGTGGTTAGTCCAAGGCTTTCGAATGTAAATATTTAGACAGAAACAGTGCTGGGGGAGTCTTTAAAAGGGAAAGCTCGCTCGCCTTGCGGGTGAACCTACAATGATGTATATATATATATATATAGATATAAAAATATATTCCATCTGCTTGATGCCGCCTCTCTCGCCCCGCCAGGGGATCAGGTCCCAGCCTTGCGCTGAAACCCCTCCGGAGGGACCCTCACCCGGCCACAGCCCC
>VZRH01007248.1:84609-100764 GCA_013397555.1 Urocynchramus pylzowi | reverse complement strand
CAGACCCTCCAGCACCCCCTGGGAGACCCACTTATCCCCCTGAACGCCACTTATCCCCAGCCCCATGGAGGACATGGGTGCCCATTCCCACAGGTCAAGTGACAATCACTGAGCACATAGTTAACACCCCCTAAAAATATGTAGAAAAGCCCTAAAAATTGTGGGAAAGGCTTCAAGGAGTAATGGGCTGGAGATGGGGCAAGAGAAGGTCCCTGGAGGCACCCCTGGCATGAAAAGCTTGGGAGAATGCAGGAGCAAGGGGTCTCAGCCTCACCCTACTGTCAGACATGAACTTCAGTCCTTAACTGCAATTAAACATATTTTCAGTCAGCTCTTGATTGTGGGTGTGATGGGTGTTTTTGGTATCTCTCCGATGCATTTTCATAGATTCCTAGAATGGTTTGTATTGGAAGAACCTTAGAGATTGTCTCATTCCACTCCCCCTGTTCCACTAGACCAGGTCCCTTTAGAGCAACCTTGTTTAAATTTCAGCCTTGTTTAAGTTCTCAGCCTCAACAACTTCCTGCAGCGCTGAGTTCTGCAGATGAGTTAAACATTGCAAGGAAAAGGACTTCCTCTACTCAGGTTTGGATTTCCTGCCCTGTCAATCCCAGCCCAGGGAGTGGGATTGTCTCTTCATCTCGATTTTACTGCCTTTCCAGGGGAATGAGGTGAAATTCTGGGAGCCACTCCTGAGCAAAACCCAAATCCCGTGGCTGGGGCACAAAAAGCTGTGGTTGAAGATTTGTTGCAACTTGTCAGAAGCTCAAGTGGGCTGTCAGCTTCCAAGGTGGATTCATCCAAGCAGGATGATGGTAAATCCCTGCTGACTTTGGGCTGGTATCCGAGATCTTCCCAATTTTGGCTTGGCTGAGACAGCTCCTCTAATTCTTGCGGAGCGCCTTGAGGAATTTCAAACAGCTTAAAAGGAAACCACCTGATTTAAAAAAAAAAACATCCTGTGGTCCAAACAAGTATGCATTTCCCTCTTGCTATTAATATCCCAGGCCTTGATCCTCCTCCAAATACTCGTGCAGGCATTTAATGGCTTGCAAAGGAGCGGTGCCTTTGATCCCGGAGTGGGAATGTTTGCTGGGATGTGAATTATTAAAGGTGAAAGATGCTTTCAAGTGCAACATGCTGCCCATGTTTTACAGTGTGATTTATTGCCTGCCCAGTGTTTCTCCCAGCCTGGCAATGAAAAATTCATTTCCAATTTTGGCAAGGAGGTTTGGAGTGTAGTAACTCATGCTTTGGGCACAAACCCCATCTTTTTTTCTAGAGATGATTTCCAGGGGAATAAGATAGACATTTCTTTCTGCCTGCTGTTCTGGGAAGCCTTTTTTTTCAGCTCCCACTCTGGGCCCTGTTCAAGCTCCCTGGTCCTTCCCTGCAGCAGCAATATTGCAGTGGGGAGGAATTGCTGCAGCTGCTGCCATCTAATGGGAAAATTCAGCCTCCACAGCCTCAACTCTTCATTTTGGAATCAAATAAAACCGTCTCTTGCACAATCCTGCTGCATCTTCCATGTGCTATCCCAGCATATTTAGGCAAAAGGAAAAGCTGATCTGATGGGTGGCTTTACATGGGGAAGTGTTACAGACCCAGTAGAAAGTTTTTGGGTTGATCAGACTGAAATGATGCTTCTCTTATTATGGATCAAATTTGCAAAGTACACTTGGATTGATATTATTTTTAAATAAAAGAAGAAATAGTGAATAGGGTCCCAAACAATAGGAAAAAGCCATTCCAGATATCCCAAATACCAAACCCCCCAGGTACAGCTCTGAGTTGAACCACATAAATACTTCCTGAGGAGCTGCTCCATCACTAAAAATATTGTATAAAGAAATACAGTAAAGAGGGATGGACAGGGAATGAGAGCATTAAATATACTGCATTAAGAAAATAAAGTGTTTTAATGATGGGGCCAAAGGAGGATGACTTGAGGTGGGCTGGAGGAGATACAGGGGATGGAGACTTAGGGTACAGAGATACTGGAGTGATAAATTGGGGTGTGCAGGAGAAATAAATCATCCCTATAAGACTCAGAAGTTCCAGAGTCACTGCAAAATTGGACCCTGGCTGGTGAAGCTGATATACAAAAAATATATATAATTATATATGAAAATATATAGTGTTGCTAGAAGCCCAACTCCTGTTGTCACTTTCTTTTTCTAAAGCACAAACTGGTTACTATTATGCCTTGCCATTATGTACATATAAATAATAATGGCAACAAAAAGCAAACCCAACTAGGCAGAATTATTTCTGCAAACTCTGTACATAAGCATAGTCTTTAAATACACCTGTTGAACTGCTGGGAATTTACATGGAACATATAAAATACTAAAATATAGCACTTGTATTCTTATTTATTTAGTCTGTATGTCTTTTTTTTTCTGCAAAAATATAGTTCAATCAAGCTGTGAAAAGATAAAAAAAACCAAACAAAAACCTTGAAATTGTGACATGCTTATTTAGATTTCTCAAGCTGGATTTAAACCAATTCAGTACTTCACAAAGAGCAGAAGGACAGGATGCAGCAGCTCATTCTTCTCTGCTCAGCCTGAGATTTGCTGCAATAGTCCAGAATTCTGCTCTAGGGACAAAACAATGAAAGAAACCTCTTGCAAGCATTTATCTTCTTCTTATCCTGGACGTGCTCTTGGGGCTTTTGAATTTATTTTGAGCAAAATATTCAGTAGTTTCTGTCAAGCCCCATCACTGCTCACTGGCAGGATAAACCATGGAAGGGGAAAATTACCTTTACCTTGTGTCATTGGAAAGATTTAAGTGCACTTAGAATATATTGAATATCTCATTGTTCCTGATCAAATCCAATCAGATTGCAAAGCCAGAGGAGGAGTTCCCACAGCCCAGAGCACCAACAGCACTAAACTCCCTTGTTTTATACACTTGGATAGCTTCAGGTTCTCATTTCTTCTATCCCAAGGCTTGAGTTTACTCCCTGCTGCTTCCAGTATCATTGCAGCATCTCAGACCCAGCAGGGTTCCTTTTCTACCTCTTTTCTTGGCCTGTTTTTGGTCTCCAAAAGAAAGTGGTAAAGTTCCCTAAGAAGTATTTTGGAGGGCTGGTGTGCTCTGGTGGAATGGCAGGGGGTCCCCCACAGCAGCTTTTGCTCTCAGCATCCAAGGAAGATCAGGCAAGGAAGACACACAGGAAAAGAGAAGGTGTCCAAGGATTATTTTTATGCTTTTCTGGCTGTTGGTGCAGTTTCAGATCAGTGTGTGGGGTGTCTGTCCATCACCAGCAGCAGCCCTTTTTCTTCTGGGGTGCCTTTGGTACCTCTTCTGCCTTATTTTTCAGTTCATCTTCACGAACTTTGAGCAACCTGGGAGAAAAGGAAGCAAATTAGCTGGTTATTTCCCCCATATTTTGTATTGCTGTGCTGTTTGTTTTGTCAAGCCTTGATACAAGAGGCTCAGCACAGCTGAAAGGAGTCAGGATCCTTCCAGGTCCGTGTGATCTGAGAGCTGTGGGTGCTGCTAAAAATTCCAACCTAAATCAAATCAGAGACAGAACTTGTTTCAGTCAAGCCAGGGAGAAATCAGCAGCATCCCCAAAAAGGTTTAATTCACCTCCTTGCAATGCTGGTTGTTCAGGAGACAAGTTAGGGCAGTGCTAAATGCTCATCCCTGCATGTCCTTCCCTGAGTTTTCCCTGACATTTGGGCATGGAGTCTCTGGTGATGGTGACATCCCAGTATTTGGAGTTAAAAAAGCAGGGAGGGAGCCCATTAAGTTGAGGACAGCTGGAAAAATCCAAGCACATGGCTCACCTGCTGAAGCTGACCATGGACTCGAAGACGTTGTGGCCCGAGGCAGCGCTGCACTCGTAAAACATGAGCTGGTGCTCCTGGAAGACACAGACCCCCAGCAGAAATGTAATGTTCTTGCACTGGAATAGTTTAATGTGGGAATAAATAGCCACAGGACAGTCCCAGTCAAGGGGAGACAGGAGGGAATCAAGGAAACAAATAACTCAGTAACTTATTTACTGGAACATGAGGGTGAAATCCAGATTTTCTGGTTGCTACGACACCAGCTTTTAATACCAAGGAAAAGGATGACTGTGCAGACAGAAGAATTTGTGATGCCTTCTGGTTAAGGGAGCAAACACAGAGAGAGGCATAACTAGATGTTCCCTACCAGTTTGGGAAAACAAGCATCTATCCCTCATCTTCATTAGCAAAACTGGTCTATGGATTCTGGCCCAAATCCCATAAGCTTTAAAATTAAGTCAGTAAAGGTGAGATTCTTCTCATTCTCCTCATCTAATTTTTATTAGCCATCTATATGTGAAGAGATTAATCAAATTTGATCATTTCAGTATCTTTAAACCAGGATAGTGCTCAGTGGGTTTATTATTTTTATGATGCTGGGAAGATACTCAACACTTCACAGCAAAGATAAGCAGAGCTAAAAATGTTTTAGTTTACAAATCCAGTTCCACAAACCAATTTACTGGGATGGTGCTAAGGCAAAATTCAAGTGGCAAAGGGAAAGCAAAGCAGGGAAGGGTGAGAGATGGGTTCAGAGAACATTTTGTCAACCACTGATGCATGAGGGGTAAATTAAGGGCTTTCCCCTTTCTCCAGCTCTTCAGGTTGGTGGTGTTGATCCTTACTGTCCCTGCCTCGCTTGGGTGGCTGTGCTTCACCACCTACCTTGGCCAGGCATTCACCCTCCTTTGTAGGGACCTGTCTCTGGGCAGCACAGTCGGTTTTGTTCCCAAGGAGCAGAACAGCAACCCCATCCTCTGCTCCTTCCTGAGCAAGAAAGAAGGAAAGATCAGAACAGCTTCAAAATCTTCCCTGAATCCCAGCTGGCCACACTGTCTACACATATCCTGGAACACCATGACTGACACCCACAGATTTGGGCTAATAACAAAACTTTAAGTTTTTGAATAAGTTCAACAGCATTTAAGATTTTTTTCCTTAAATCATCTGCCTATGTCTATTAACATGACAGAGCACTGGATGAGTTACACTTGTAATGAATTCACTTTGTACTCAACTGCAGCAGCCCTCTGAAGGTGCTCTGGCTGGGATGTGCAGGCACCAAGTGAGGCAATATCCTATTTTGTTCCAGCATTTTTAAACACTGGCTTTGTGTCAACTGGAAATCTCTGAAAAGAAGTTTTTAATAGGCCTTGAATAACCTCCCATTCCCTAGGACTCAAAGTGGACTATTCTTGATGTAAAAGCAACATTTTCCATTCCTTTGCACTAGTTTTTAATTGTTTAAGAGTTGATCATTATCCTACTGGTTCTATCAACAAATTACCCTGGGAAACCCTGCCAACATGTAAAAATAATCTGTATCTGACTTAAATCCTCCACGAAAAAAATTATTTTATAATGAAAGCAATGCAGAATACCCTTTCCAAAGGGCTTGGCCCCTCCTATCGGTCCCAAGAGCTCGGAACCGCCCCCACCTGGATGCAGCTGAGCCAGTAGCGCACGTCGGAGAAGGAGTACTCGGAGGTGATGTCGTACATCAGCACCACCCCGTCCGCCTTCCGGAAGAACTGCTTGGTCATGCTGCGGTACCTGCGGGCATTTGGGATGATCACCGGGACGGTCTAAGGAGGTTTTGCCTAGGAGTGATGTGAAATCCTTGTGGGAAAGGTGGGAATGCACGTCTACAAAACAGGCAACCCCCAGATTTGGCTCTCGTCCTGATGGCAGGGGCCATAGGAACAGCCTGAGTGCCAGTTTTATCTTAATTACTTCCTTTATTGTGCTTTATCAGATCACGTACTGTACAGAGTCCCTCCTTGAGCAATCTCACCTTTGCTTAGCAAAGCAAAGGATATTAATTGCCCCTAAACTACAGGGGAAAAAAACCCCAAGGTTGTGTCCTTAAGCAGCACAGCACCTCACCTTTCCTGACCAGCTGAGTCCCACAGGCGGAGAGCAAAGCGCTCGTTATCCACAACGAATGTTTTGATCTGGTAATCCAGTCCTGGAAGACACAAAAGAGGATATTTTGATACTGTAAGAGTTCTGCCCTGTGACAGAAAATGGATGGAGAAGAAACACGGTGCAGGGTGGTCTGAGGCTGCAGCTCCAGGGGTTGGTCCCAAATGAACCTCTGGCTTTTAGATGTTTAATCGCTGGGTTTTGGGAAAGTCTCTCATGTCATGATGAATAAAACCAGGTTGGTGAAGAAAGGAGAATGGAGCTGAAAGGCAAAGCAGAGCAGAAAGCACTGGGCCACTGTTGCTAAGAAGGACAAGGAGGAGCAGCATTTCCTGCCCATGAGCACCCAGGCGTGGAGACTTGGTGGTTCTGCTTGGCCCCTGGGGACTGGTTGTACAACACGCCTGGCGTGAGCTGTAACAGGCATGTAGGGACCTCCAGCAGCTTATGGGGTGGAGGAAAGGGAATTGCAGGTGTGATCCAAGTGAGTGCTTGGAGAGGGGCTGGAGGAGACCTACCCACTGTGGCGGTGAGGTGGGGGTTGAAGGTGTCGGCGTGCAAACGGTACAGGAACGACGTTTTGCCCACGTGGGAGTCCCCAACGAACAGCACGTTGTAGAGGTGGTCTGGGTCCAGGGCAGCTTTAGGACAACCCTGTGGGGCAGCTCCTGCCCCACCTGCAGTCACAGCCCCTGGCTCTCCTGAGCTGGGCTCACCTTCCTGGTTCATTTTCTCGCCAAACTCTTGCATCTTCTCTCGTTGGCCAACACTGAGGTCTTTGCTCTGTTCTCCCAAGAGCTGCCTTTGCCCCAGTGAGTTTTCTCTGAGGACCATCCCCAGCTGATCACTCCCAGCACCTCCTGGTCGCACTGCTGTGTGCAGTGTTGATGCTGGTGGCACCTCTTGCTTCGGATGCTCAGCAGGTCCAGCAGCCGTGTGCTCCGGTTCCATCGCGGGCGGTGTCTCCCCCTCTGGCTGTTGGGCCACCGTGTGAAGCCTCCCCTCATGTCCCTGTGCTGAAACCTGCTCCTGAAGCTCCCTTTGGGCTGTCTGTCCTGGAGCACAAAGCCGCCACACATCTGGAATGAGAACATCCTCCTGCATCATCGTTTCCAGCTTTAGGGGGCTGAGTTGTGACAGCACCTCGGAGAGCAGGGAGGCCAACGCGGCATCATCATGGCCCTGGTTTAGTCCTAGACCCTGACTTTTCACTCCATTGCTCGCCCCTGCCTCCAGCCTCTCTCCCTGTGCCACTTCCAGACCGTGAGCTCCATCCAGAGGCTTCCCCTCTGCAGGAGCCCTCTCTCCCTGCAGTAATTCCTGTGCCTCCAGAACCTGCCCCTCAGGACCAATGCATGCTCCCAGTTTTGCTTCCAGACCAGGGCCCTCTGCAGCAGTGGCAGGCTCAGGACACAAAGCAGCCTCAGTTGGAGGGGGCACATCTGCAGCAGCAGCTCCTTCCCATGGGTTTGCAGTGGGGGATGCACCCAGAACTGCCTCCAAACCTAGAGTCAGGCTCTGCTCCCCTTCCCACAACCCAGCTACACCCAGAGGTGTCAGATCTGCTTCTGTGCTCCCTCCTGACCCTGATTTGGGAATCTGCTCATCTGTGAACAGCTGCACATCAGCATCAGTGCTCTGGGCCTCCAGTGTGTGCAGCCTTTCAGCCTCCTCCTGTGGCTGTGCTCCTGCACCAGCCCCTTCTCCCTGTCGGCCTCGTGCTCCTTCTGGAGCAAGCACAGACTCCTGTGGCAGCCCATTCTCACCTTGCACTAGTGCCCCACCTTCCTCATCCTCCTCATTCTGAAGGGCTCTTCCCCACACCCCTCCCCTTGGAGCCCCTGGGCTGAGACCCATACACAGCTGCAGATCTGCCTGGGCACCCTCTGCCTCCCCTTCCACTAACCCTGTTTTATCCCCCTGATCCAGAGGTTGCACATGTGAATCCACTCTCCCTCCCTGCTCTGTCCCTGAGGATCCAGCCTCACCCAAGGGCTGCAGATCTGCCTCTGTGCTCCCTCCTGGGGTCAGGCTGAGCTCATCCCACTCTGCAATCAGCTGCACACTGGCACCAGTGCTCTGATCTTCCACTGTGTCCAGGCTTTCAGCCTCCTCTACTGGCTGCACACCTGCATCTGTCCCCCTTCTCTGTCTGATGGTCACTCCAGATGGGTCAGGCACCAGCTCCTGCATCTGCCCACGCCCTCCCTGTCCCTGTCCCCAGTCCCCTGCCCCATCCCTGGGCTGCACAGCTGCACAGTGCCCCCCTCCCTGGGGGGTTTCTGGGCTGGCAACCACACACAGCTGAGTTTCTGTCCAGGAGTCCTCTGCCTCCATTTTCACTACCTCTGCTTTATCCCCCTGATCCAGGGGATGCACTTCTGGGGCCACACTCCCTCCCTGCTCTGTCCCCATGGAGTGAGTCTGGCTTAAAGACTGCAGATCTGCCTCTGTGCTCCCTCCTGAGTCTGATTTGAGCTCATCCCCCTCTGCAATCAGCTGCACATTGGCACCAGTGCTCTGGTCCTCAATACTGTGCAGGCTTTCAGCCTCTTGCTGTGCTTGCATGTCTTCATCAGCCCCCGCTCCCTGCCTGACCCCTGATCCATGCAGATGCAGCACAGGCTCATGTGGCAGCCCATGCTCACCCTGTCCTTGTGCCCCATCCTCCTCCTCCTCCTCCAGCTGAACAGCTCTTTCACCCTCCCCTCCCCTTGGAGCCCCTGGGCTGAGACCCTCATGGAACATCCTATCTTCCTGGACCTTCTCTGCCTTCCTTTCCAAAAACTCTTCTTTATCCTCCTGATCCAGAGGTTGCACCTGTGGATCCAGTCTCCCTCCCTGCTCTGTCCCTGAGGATCCAGCCTCACCCAAGGGCTGCAGATCTGCATCTGTGCTCCCTCCTGAGTCTGATTTGAGCTCATTCCCCTCTGCAATCAGCTGCACATTGGCACCAGTGCTCTGGTCCTCAGCAGTGTCCAGGCTTTCAGCCTCTTGCTGTACTTGCATGTCTTCATCAGCCCTCCCTCCCTGCCTGACCCCTGATCTGTGCAGATCAAGCACAGGCTCATGTGGCAGCTCATCCTCACCCTGTCCTTGTACCTCATCATCCTTCTCCTCCATCTGAACATTTGTTCCAGTTTCTCCTCCCCGTGGGACTCCTGGGCTGAGACCCTCTGATAGCTGTGTGTCTTCTTGGGCATCCTCTGCCTCCCCTTCCACTAACTCTGCTTTATTCACCTGATCCAGGGGCTGCACTTCTGACTCCACACTCCCTCCCTGCTCTGTCCGTGAGGATCCAGCCTCACCCAAGGGCTGCAGATCTGCCTCTACATCTGCCAGCAGCTCTATCATATCTTCCTGGACATCCTCTACTTCCATTTCCAAAATGTCTTCTTTATGAGCCTGATCCAGGGGCTGCACCTCTGGATCCAGTCTCCCTCCCTGCTCTGTCCCTGAGGATCCAGCCTCACCCAAGGGCTGCAGATCTGCCTCTGTGCTCCCTCCTGACTCTGATTTGAGCTCATCCCCCTCTGCAATCAGCTGCACATTGGCACCAGTGCTCTGGTCCTCAGCAGTGTCCAGGCTTTCAGCCTCTTCCCCTGGTTGTAGCCCTGCACCAGCCCCCTCTCCTTGACCCAAGGTCACCCCCCTGGGGTGAGGCACCGGCTCCTGTGGCAGCCTGTGCTCACCCTGTCCTTGTGTCCCATCCTCTTCCTCGTTCTCTGGGAGCTGAACAGCTCTTTCCTCCTTCCCTCCCTGGGTGCTTTCTGGGCTGAGACCCCCAGAGAGCTGCAGATCTGCCTCCACCAGTGCCTGAGACGTACCTGGGAACAGCCCACAGAAGTCTGGGCTGCCCCCAGGTGTTTCTGCAGGGGAAGGACCCTCACTGTGCACTGCAGCAGCCCCCATTTCTTCTCCCCACCCTACCTCTGGTTTATCCTTCTCCAGCTGCACACCTGGATCCACACCCCCTCCCTGCTGTGTCCCTGGGGATCCAGGCTCATTCCAGACCTGCAGATCTGCCCCCACTTCTGCCAGCAGCTCTATGTTGGTGCTGCTGGGGGCCTCCATCAGTTCCAGATCTGTTCCCACTCCTCCCTGCCCGTGGGTGGGTGGCACAGCCGCTGCCAGTGGCTCCAGAGCACCCGCGCTCCCTCTCCACCCTGCACCTCCCCTGGCACACTCACCCTGCAGCTGCTGCTCTGCCTCCCTGGGCTCTGCTTCCTCCACCTCCTCTTCCTCGCCCCTGGCTCTGCTGCTCCCTGCACGCTCAGCTCGGGCTGGCAGCACCTCCAGCACTTTGGAGTCCGTGGTCTCTCCCTGGGGCTGCACCTCCGTCCTGGCACACTCCTCGTCCAGCACTCCTGGGCTAGGAGCCACTGTCACCTCAGGGACACCACCCCCATGGGCTGCTCCCACTTGTGCCTCACTGCAGGATGGTGGCTCTGGCTCCAGGTGCTCTCCCAGCTCAGTTCCCAGTTTCCCAGGGAGCCCTGATGCTGGGTCAGCCTGTTCCTGCAGCGCCGTGCCCGGGGCCTGCACACGTTCACCCAGCACCCGGCCCGGCTGCTGCTCATCCATGGCAAGGCACTGTCCCACTGCTGCACCTTCCTGCCCAGCCTCAGGTGGCCCCAGACCTGCCTCCAAATTTTCTTTCTGGCTTATCTCCACTTCCTCAGCTTCTCCCAGGAGCTGTGGTTTTGCCCAAGCTGTTGCTTCCTGCAGCCACTCTGCTCCCTCCACCTCCATCAACACCTGCTCTCCTGCCTCCATGCCCTCTCCCAGATGTTCAGCCACATTCAGCACCATCTCCTCCACACCAGCACCCTTTCCTTGCAGGAATAACATCCTCTGTGCCTCCTCTGGGCTCTCTCCCTGCTCTGCCCTTGGCTCCTGAGCCGTGCAGTGCCCAGCTCCTGCGGACGCACCAGCCTGTGTCACATCCGGAGCACGAAGCTCAGCTGTGGCTGGCCCCTCTTGCAGGTCTCCTTCCAGCAACTCATGATGGATGTGGCTAGGGAGGGTCTTCTGCAGGACCCCAGGGGCTGTTTCATGGGCTATTGCTGCCTCTGGCCCTGTTTGGGGCTCAGCATTGTCCCAGGAGTGACAGGGAGTCTCTGCCAGGGCAGGGGGTGCGCCCAGTGCCTGTGCCTTCAGATGTTTGCTCAGAGCTGCTATTGCATCATTCATCTCTCTTAGCAAAGAGCTTTGGTCAGAGACACCTTCCTCTTTCAAAGGTTCTGGGAAGGGGTCCTCTTCGGCAGAGCTTGCTTTCTGTGGGGCTCCTGAGAGGTTTGTTTCTGCTGGCAGCATTTCCCAAACCCTGGAAAGGGCAGAAAATGGGGGCAATGAACCAACTCCCAGGTCAGGCTCCAGCTCCCTCCCTTCCCCAGTCAGTCCCAGAGGGTCTCTGAGCTACAGCCTCACCCCATCCCTCTCCAAACCTGATCTTATTTCCCTTTATTGCACTTGGAGTTCACAGAGGCAGCAATAGGGGCAGGGGAAAGGGGGATGCACACACAGGCAGCCAACCCCAGGGCTGCATCCTGTACCCATATTGACAATATCAGACAGGAAAACTCTCAACCACGTACAGACAGTTCCTAAGCCAACTGATTCCAGCTAATCACTCATCAGAATGATGAGCTGGAATAAGAGATGTAAGCTCCAGGGTGAGAGATGAGTGGGTGGGAGAGGAGTGCTAAAAGGACAAAATATCATTGTTTGCCTGGGGAGGGTGCAGGGGCTCAGCCAGAGCTCACAGACCCCAGGGGCACACAGGGGAGCAGCAGGAGCCCTTACACTTGGTGGGGGCTCTTGGCTTTGCTCTCGCCGCTCTGGGATCCCAGCCTGATCCGCATCTCGGAGCGGAACTTCTCGCTCTTCCCAGGACTCAGCTGCAGGAAAAAAGGTGGGAAGAGGAGAGAAAAAAACACTTGGTGAGGGAGAATATCCAACTGAAATGATGTGGAGTTCTCCAGCAGGTATCCAGCTGTACCCACCCAAAATCTTGGGGGTACCAGGAGTAAGGAGGTGCAACCCCCTCCCTTCCCAAACATCTGCACCAGCCCTGTTTGAGAGAGCTTTTAGGGGAGGCAGTGCTGCAGGAGCACCCTGTGCTCTTGAGCTCCTCAGCAGTCCCAAACAGAACAGCACAAGGCGCTGGGCCCTCTCTCCTCTCCCCACACACCCAGCTGAAGTACCTGTGGGGACATTGGCACCTCGATGGGTAACTCTGCCACCACTCTGTCCCTGCAAACACAGAGCACAAGGGTCAAAATGGGAACTCCATCCTCTCCACCACATCCACCCCAGCACCAGAGCTGTCAGGGTAGTGATAGGGCAGGTCAGCAAAACCCACAATCCTTGCATCAGTCCTGTTGAGCCCTCCTGGGTGAAGGACACCCCCATCTCTCTGGCACTGCCCTCCAGGGACAATTCAGTGCATGGTGCTTTTTCCTCTGATGCTTTGCACACCAAACCACAATTAACCTGCACCATGGGCAGCACTGGAGCACCGTGGTGGCTGAGGCCCATCCAGCTCATTCCCCATCCAGGAGGAAATGATGTCTGTGGGGACACATGAGTGACACACAGTCACTCAGCTACTCACCCAGGCTCCCCCATGTGCTCCCAAGCCACTGTGGCCCTCATTGTCCTCAGGTGGCCCTGGGTCTGCTGCAGCTGCTGGTGCAGGTGCTGCAGGTGCTGCTGCAGGGCCCGGTTGCTCTCCTCCAGCTGCTGGTTTTCCGTGCTGGTGACTTGCTGGGAGCTGTGGAGGCTGTGGCAGCGCCGCTCCAGCTGTGGGATGGCAACAAGGACACTCAGAGCCAAAAATCCCCGTACAAAATAATTCATAACCACTTCCTCTAGACCCAGGGCTGAATTTCACACACCCCACCCAAGGATGGTGGGTGGGAAACTCAACTTGTGTCTTCTGGGGATGGAGGGGAGGGCGAGGATGGGGGTGGCAAATGTGGTGTGGAGGGTCCTGTGTGACAGCCTGCAGCAAGGGCTGGGGGGACACACCGGGATCGGCTGTGCAGCACCGTGGGGTTGTTACAGCACAGCCCAGAGACCCCTGACACACAAAGGGGCTTGGGGCCAGCCCACCTCCATCTGCGCCGTGACCAAGCGCTGCACCTCCCTCTCGCTGGCATCCAGCACCCGCTGCAGCTCCTCGTCCTGCTGGTGGCTCCGGGCCATGCTCTGGGGTGGCACAAGGACACTGGCACCTACTCATCCACCGGCAGCTGCCCAGGGGGTTCGGGGTGCTGGGTCCCCCGGCAGGGACAGCAAGGGGACAGGAGCAGCCGGGGACCCACCTGCTGCTGCAGCCGCAGCTGCTCCTGCTGGATCTGCTGCTCCAGGGCCTCGCAGAGCTGCTGCACGTCCTTGTCGTGCTCGGCCACACGCCTGTGGCGACAGCAGGGCCGGGCAGCGGTGAGAGACCCCGCTCCAGGGGGTGCAGGCCCTGGCACCCCGCACTGCCCTCGGGAGCCGCAGCCCGCGGCTGGGTTCGCCCGGAGGGTGTCACCCAGCACGGATGTGTCCGGCAGGCCGAGTCCGGCCCTTTCGCCATCCCTGCCGTGACTGTAGAGGGAGCCCGACCCCAAACATTGGCAAAACCTCTGCTCCGGCCGCTGCTGGGTGTGCTGAAAGCACGCAGCTTTCTCCACACGGCTGGGGTGAGAAATCCCCATTCCCGTCCCCATCCCTCCTGTCCTATCCCTGTGCACTGCCCCGGGGTGGCTCACTTGTTCAGAGTCAGCTCCAAAGCCTCCTTCTCGCTCCTGGCTTCTTGGATGCGGTGCCTCATCTTGGCCAGGAAGTCCTCCAGGTTGTCCAGCAGCTGGGGCTCATCCTGCCGGAGCTTCACCCAGAGCTGCCAGATCTCCTGTCTGCAGGGAGAGGGGTGTTTTGGGGTGAGCATCCCCCCAGAACCCCAAAGCCAGGCCAGCTGAGTCATTTAACTCAGACTTTTTGAGGTGTGTGAGGGCAGATGAGCTCTGGGGTCACTGTGGCCCTGCTCCTGTGCTCAGGACAAAGGCACCTCCACGGCATTTCTGGGCTCCCTGCCTGTGTAGGGATCTCCTGCCCCACGCCTCTCCCCCTCTATCCATCCTGCAGGACACCCATGGGTGCCAAGCAGGGCACTTACTCTTCAGAGAGGTTGTCTGTGCCCAGCTGCTCCATGAAGGCAGCGAAGTGTCTGCGCTCCTCGCTGTCCCCCCCTTCCAGCACCGGGGCGGGGAGCACCAGCCTCACCCTCCGGGAGGCCGTCTTCCTCCGCCGGTGCTCCCTGGAAGCTTTTTGGGAGCTCAGGAACTGCCCTGCTGACAGATATCCCAAATCCTCAGTGCCCAGGCAGGGCAACAGCAAAGCCCAAACCCCAACGCTTCCCCCTCCACGGCTTCAACAAAGCGGTTCAGCATAGCAGGACCCCACTCCAGGTGAGCCAAGGGCTGAGAGCTGGTCATGGGGACGATTCATCCTGTGCCACACAGCAAAGGCAGCACCTCACATCCCCCAGGAGAGCCCCGGGACCGTGTCCAGGAGCAGCCCAGGCTGCACTTACGGAGCCCGGCCGTGAACTCCTCTGTGCCCAAGCGCCCGGTGCCAGCGGCATCCAGCCCATCGAACACAAGCTCCAGCTCCTCCCTGCTGCACGGCAAACCTTCCTCCTGCAACTTCTAAAACCAAAGCAAATCAAGGTAAAACCCACCCGTCACACCATCTCCAGTGACCCCGGCAGTGCTGGAGCCCAGGGGACAGTGCCATCCTCACCTGCATGTCCGAGCGGGTGACCACCCCCGCCTGCTCAGTGTCCCTGTCGCTGAGGAGGTGCTGCACCCTCTGCAGTATTTCAGATGCCCATGGTGGCTCCTCACCAGGGCCGGGTGCTGGTGCTGGGGCCAGCCCGGGGCCCTCCTGCAGCTGCTTGCGCCGGCTGGAGCCCAAGCGCCGGCCCTTGGCGCCCGCCCGGCGCTCGGACATGGCCTGGCCTGGCCTGGCCTGGCCTGGCCTGGTGGGGACACTCGGCCGGCCCTGCGCTCGCTGGTGGGAGACAGTGGAGAGGGACTGAGCTGGAAATTCATTTTGCTGCTGTCAAGGGCCCAAACTGTGATTGCTGAGGAGGGTTTGGCAACAGAAAGGGAAGGGAAGCCCTTATCTCCAATTGCACGGCGCAAATGGAGCCTGGATCTGCAGTAGCAGGAGCCGCTCTTGCCAGCCATCCCAGGGGCTCCCAGCCCAGCTCCCACCTGCTGAACACTCCTCCTGCCACCAGCCAAGCACCCATCCCAAATCTCCCCATGCTCTTCCCCAGCTGTGGAGGATGCACAGGGCACCAGCAAGGGCCACCGACAAGGTGACACAGCCAGGAGGTGACACCAGCAAAAGACCAGCCAAGGTGATGCTGGAGGTCTGAGCAAGACGTGCTGGTTCCACCTGCCTTCTCAGAGCTCAGCAGCACCTTTTAAAATTCCTCCCCCAGTTTTCACAGCCATGAGTCACCTCCGGGCAGAGGGCACAAGCCCCTGGCAGGTTTCCATCACACTGCTGCTCACCCAGGCTTGTGGGGCCTGAGCTGGGAACCCCAGTGCCTGGGTGGGTGGCCATGTCACCAGCAGCCACCATGCCATCCCCAAGAGGGGCTGTTCTTTGTGTGGCAAAGCTGAAACTCCGAGGGAAGGAAACCGCAGCCGTGGGGAGCGGTGACGCAGAGCCGGGGCCGTGCTCGACCGGGCTGAGCCCAGCTCTGCCCTCCCAGCCTGGGGGGACAGCAGCTCCTCCAGCCCCCTGCCCCCTTCCTTTGCCATGAGAAACAGATCCTGCTGAATCCCAGTGTGCATCAGAAATGGGAACAGGGCCCACAACCAGCCCCAAGCCCTTAAAGCAAGAGGGTCTTGTGGAGTTGCTGGAGTCCCACAGGACCAGAAACGCCCTTGTGGTGGTCCCAGCCTCTCAGACAGCAGAAGTGGGAGGTCTGGGGGGCAGGGGGATTGTTTAAGGCACGGGGAAGCCCCTGGTTCCTGTTGCAGCTCCAGGGCAGGTGAGCTGAGCCCACAGCATGATGGAACGAGCAGAGGGATGGGATGGGATGGGATGGGATGGGATGGGATGGGATGGGATGGGATGGGATGGGATGGGATGGGAATTGTGCCCCCCCCCCCCAGCCACGCAGGCCCCCCCCGGGCAT
>VZRH01007248.1:60127-77176 GCA_013397555.1 Urocynchramus pylzowi | reverse complement strand
CTCACCGCCGTCTCCGCGCGTCTGCCGGTGCTCCGAGCGTGCCCCGCCTTTATAGCGAGGGCGGGGCGGAGCGGGCGCCGGTCTCGGCGTCGCCCGGGATTTCCCTCCCGCCCCGCCCCGGGCCGCCCCTCCAGCCCTGTGTGTGCCTCCTCGCCCCTCTTTCCTCTCCCAGCCCGGTTCCCCGGAATGTGCGCCGTGCCAGGGGAGACTCGGGCATGCCAGGACCGTGGGCACCGGGACCCCCTTGCTTGGGACGGCGGGGACCTGTGTCAGGGGATACAGGGGCCCCCTCCTTGGGGAGTGCAGGGACGCCCCTATAGCAGGAGATGGAGGGACCCCCATCAGGGGATAGGGGAAGCTGTCCCTAGGTGGGTACAGGGACCCGGCATCAGGGACCAGAAGGAAACCTCAGCCAGGAGATACCCAGGGCCCTCCTCCCTGGGCGGTGCAGGGATCTCCCCCATCAGGGAACGCAGGGACCCCCATGAGGAAATGCACAGACTCCCTTCCTAGAGGGCTCAGGGGACAGGGAGATGCCCCTGTGAGGGATGCAGAGATCTCCTTGTCAGAGGGTACAAGGAGCCCCCGGCAATGGATCCAGGGGTGCCACACTCCAGCCAGGACATGCAGGAATTCCCAGCTCGAAGGGAAGGGGGTCCCGTCCTACTCAGGCTGTCCCACCCACCGGGCCACTGTAAGAAGGAGATTCATGGATTAAGGGGTGGCTCAGCCCCTTGGGGTGCCAACCTGAGAACCACACACTGATGATTCTCCCCTGGCCCCCAGGCACTGCCCAACCCATCCCGGGCCACCCCCAGCCTCTCCAACTGGATCGTCTCCCCCAGGCCTGGCTCTGCTCCACCAGCTGAACCCCAGCACCCGCTGTGGGTGGAAAAAAGTGTTTGGAGTAGGATCTGCTGCTCTGAGTCCTGCAGATGTCCAGGCAGGGATGAGGAGGAGGAACAAGTCTGTGCATGTCCTGCAGGAACCTGTGGCAAGGATGTGAGGGGATCTGTGGCTTAGCTGGAAAATGCATCCAAGGAAAGGTGTGAAGACAGGTCAGCTTCTGCTGGGGTTACTCTGCGGGCCTCGAGGCAGCTGCCCTGAGCCTGGCTGGTGGCTCCATCCCTGCCTGGTGCCTGGAGAAGGGAAGGGAGCCCTCAGAGCCAGCCCAGCAGGGGACAGGGGCCGTGTCCTGCAGCCTCTCCCGGCCTCTGGGCACACAGAGTCAAACACAACCTGCTCCCGTGGGCACAAGGAGGTGACAGCACAATTCCAAGTGACAAAGGCCATGTTAAAGTGATCCCTTGGGAATGTCAGGTCTCCTCAAAAGCCCCTGGAGGCAGCAGGTGCCAGGGTGCTGAGGAAGACCCTTGGTGTGCAGACCACTCCTGCTTTTTACAGCTGGATTAGCAGCTTCCAACTGGCCAGAGCAGCTGGAAAATATGTTTGGGCATGTTTGACTGGAGGCTGCCACAAGCTGCAGAGGGATTTCACAATTACTCGTCCCCACTCTGTAGAGCTGTGCCAAGGTGCTGGAATTCAGTTCAGTGGTGGCTGTCCAATCCCCCAGAGAGGCAAGAAAGGTGAAAGGAGGATGGGGAATGGGAAATCATCTTAAATTCATGCTACACAGCTGAAAACCCATCCTATAAAGGTGCAGTCTGGACTTAAAGGTTCCAAAATTCATCCTGTCTTTCTGTTTGCACTAGGCAGGGAGAGGAGGGGGCAAGTTGGGACAGGGAAGCTGTCACTGGTTTTTCCACCTAGGGATGAATCCTGCTCCTGGGTGCAAGGAGCAGCCTTCAGAGCCTCATGCAAAGGTAGCTGCAGTGCTGGGTGCTTGTGGATAATTTCCTTGCCAAGCTCCACCTCTGCTCCAGCTGCAGGTGTGGGTTTGCTCCCTCTGGATGTGAGGGATGCAATCAGCACTGCCCCAGCCCGGGCATCCCCCGGGTCAGTGCAGCTCCATGCCACCTGTGACTCTGGGATGGAGCAGCATTTACCAGAGGATGCTCCCTGCTTAAAATACATCCCTCTTTTTCCATAGAAGGCCCCCTCCCTCCTGCCCCCCAGTGCACAGAAGGAAATGGGAACATCAAACCAGCAGCTTTTTGAAGTGGTAGAGGAAGGAGCTTGTGCAACCCAGAGTGGCCCCAGAGCCACTGGTGCAAGACTGAGGGATTCAAAAAGTGAGATAAGCCGAGCATCCTGGCTGCTGGGAACATCCCCATTACGCCAGGGGTTCATCCCAGGACTAAACCAGTGAGGAAATCTATCAGACGTAGATTTTTCCCTCAGGAAAGTAACTCTCCGTGATTTTTTGGTGGGGTGAGGGTTCACTCCCCACACCCTGGGATGGGGGGTATGGGGAGGTTTCTGGCTCTTGCAAACTCCACTCTTGCTTCCCTTCCTCCCGGAGAGGGGAGCTCCAGCCACGCCGGCATCCGAGGACACCTCAGCCGAGCGGGTTATTGGAAATGGGAAGTGGGGAGAGGGATGGCGTCAGGGTCTGGGTCAGGAAGTCCATGGGCACGTCTGCAGTGGCATTACCAGAGAAAAAAAAAGGGGTGAGGGGGTAGGAGGAAGAGTGATTAAGAAGGCGATACAGGAACTTTAAAAAAAATAGAAAATCCCAAAGGTGATTCATGGTGTTTGATCCCACAACACGGTGGAGGAGGAGGAGAAGCAAGAGGAGGAGGGCAGACACATCCCGGGACCAGGATCAGCGCCGAGAGCTGATGGGCTATTTCCTTCTCACCATTTATAGCCACAGTGTGGGATCTGTCATCTTCCCTGTCCTGGGCTCGCTCTCCCCAGGGCTCCCAAACCCCACCCGGGAGGAGTGTGGTCGTGGGAGAATCCATGTTTATCATTTCCTTGAATAACCCGACCCAATGCCTGGAAGCAAAAGGAATATATTAAATGACTGCATATTTCACAGCCTTCAAAGGAACCTCCTTCCCAGCACCGGGGGCACCCAAATTCAGAGCAGCAGCTGCTACCTCAGCCAGGGAGCCCTCGGGAGCATTGAATTCCCAGGGGATCTCCCCAGGTGGGTCCCGCAGAAGCCGAAGGGAGTGGAAGCCTCCGCAGACACAGAAGCAAACACATCACTCACGGCAGGCAGAGCCGGAGTGTGACTCAGCCCATCCGCACACAGCCGGGGATCCGGCCGGGAACGTGCCCGGGCACATCGCTTCTGACTGAGGCTCGTCCCTGTCCCGTGTCCTCCTCTGACTCGGGAAGCAGCACCCCAAGAGCCACGGGGACATGGGTGGCAGTTCCAGCGTGGAGCAGGGAACGGCTTGGGTCGGATGGGGGGCTCAGGGTTGGAATGCTCCAGCCTTGGATAGGGAAATGTGGCTTCATGGAGCTGTTTACAGGAATAACACACTGAGGTTACCCCGTGCTCATCGGGACTGTTTTAAATGCACACAGATTCCTGCGTGTAGGGATTTTCCACGGGTTTGAGATTTAGTGGCCAAAGGTCTATGTGAAGAGGGTTTTTTGGGGCGGGGAAGTAATATTCCTGTTAGATCAACCAGCATAGAGGGGAAAACAGCAAAGATTTGGGCAGATGAGCATCCCTCAGGTGTTTTGGAGTGGAGATGGCAGAGATCAGGGCACACTTATTTTTCAAGGTGAGATAAACATAAACTCAGCAGAAAGGTGAATTTCTACCCAGAGAATCACCCTGAAAATGGGGGAACTAACACAGGACCTCTGCCCCAGCATGGACAGTGGGGAGATAAGCACATGGGGTTGGGGTTCAGTCCTGCAGAACACACCATCCTACACCCCAAATGTCCAGCTAGGGCTGTGTCCCACTCCATGGGACACAGGGGTGATTTTTCTTCCCTCCTCAAACAGCTTTTATTTGCCAGAACATCCCAGGCAGGTGGAAATTACTCAACTCAGGACGGCAGATTGCCAGTGACAAAGTCCTGAGTATTCCGGCACTAAAAAACCTCTTCAGCAAGATGTAAATCACCAAGAGTTTTTTCTCTATGTTTTTTTTTTTTTTATGATCTCTGCTAACAAGCTTTTTTCTTTTAAGTGGGAAACGTGAAGGCTCTTAATGAAACCCTCACGCTTCAGCAGAAGTCTAAATGAACCCAGTGTTCAGCTGGAGGGCGTTTATATCCCAGTGAAGCCTGTTTTCCCATCAGCTCTTTGAAGTGCCCTATTAAGTGATTTTATACTAATAGGATTTTCCCAGGAAAGAAAGACAAGAATGACAAAACGCTGAATGCTTGATTAACTCTGCCCCTAAAAGAACTCGGATCGTGTTAATTGACTGTTCCCCTGCCATATCCAGCCCTTGTTTGCCCCATTTATGAAGGCATTTTGATGAGACACCAGACCCAGCAGAGTGGAAATAGAGTCCCATCAAGCACAAATAGGGGATGAGACAGTCCTAAAACGAGGCCTTTGCTTACTGGAAATATTCCTGGATGTGGGAGCCAGGCTATGAATCGGTTGCTTCATTCGGCCCCTCACTCATTTTCATCCAAGATTGTTTTTAGCCCCATTCATAGTCATTAACGTAATTGCTTCACTGACTTTCCATGAGCAGCTTGGAAGCTTTGTGGGGTTTTTTTGCTGGCAGCAAAGGCCTCATTGTTCAGAGTACGGCCGGGCGGGCGCAGTACCTGGCTCCAAACCCTGCACCCAGCTGCCCCTTTATTCCCTTGCTGCTCCACCTCACTGCCCACGGCCCCGGAGCACGGCAGGACGGGGCAGACACCGGAGGGGACACAGACGCCCACTGGGAACCGGGGACAGCGGCTCCAGCCTCTTGCAGTGCTTCCTGCAGGGAATAAGGTCCATCCAAAATGCTCACTGGGGGTTATTTTACAGCCAGCAGTTCCCCAGGGGCATCTCAGTGAGGAACAGGACTTTACCCAGCAGGGTAAGCGAGCGGAGGGAGCGTGGGGCAGGGTTGCTCCAGTCCATGCAGCTCATGGGTGCCCAGCCCTCGGTGCAGCCCAGCCCCTGGAAGCTGTCAGTGGATGTAACTTCTTCCCAATGCACAGCACGTGTGGCACGGTGCTGCTGCTGGGGGGTTTGCTGCCCTCCAAGCCACGGATGGTTTGAAATCCATTGGGATTTCAAATCAAACCATCTCCATCTGGCCCTTCATAGCCACGAGAAGGAGGTGAGGATGGGGAGCTCTGACTAAGCACTTGCTCACGATGTCACCTCTGAAACAACCCCGATTCCATGGGGCACCCTCTGCCTGGAGCACCCAGACACCAGGATGGGGCATCTCCACTCTCAAATGCTGGGAGTTTGGGTTGTCCCACACAAATCTGGGCTCTGGGACGTGCACGCTGGCCCGTCCCAACAGCGGCTGGCTCAGTGTGTGTCACCATCTCCTGGGATCTCCAGTCACACCTTTCGGGAATGCCCCAGTCCAGCACAGCCTCTGATTCACTTTGTGCTGGGGTTGAGGAGTGGGGCTGGGCGTGGGCACAGGGAGGGAAGGGGCAGAGCCGGGGGCAGGCAGACCCTGAACATGTCATGACTTGGGATCTGCAGGAGGGCAGGACCAGGACCCAGACCCCAGACAGACGAACAGACAGACAGAGCCCTGCCTTGCAGGTGACTCGTGCACAGCCAGAGCAGAGCAGAGGTAATGGGAGGGGACAGCTGAGAAGGCAATAAAGGCAGGGGTGATGATATGGCAGCCACCACCTTGACACGGGGTAAGGGTTGATTGCACTTTTCCTTCTACATGTCAGTCAGGCAGAGCAGGATTTCCAGGAATGGGGATGGAGGAGAAGCTTTCACCCCACTGGCCCCCCGAGCTGGGCCATGGGGGTGGACATGCTCCACACAGTAGAGGGGCTCTGCCCAGTTCCAGAGAGATTAAAGTTGGGGAGTTCCAGGTGCCAAAATAAAACTTTCTCTTTCAGTTTCAGGAAAAAAAAAGAAAATTTGCTGGAACTTGGAGCTGTGGTCAGAAGTGCCACAGATGATGGAAACAGGGTTTAAAATGTTCTGTACTTCACCCACCAGCAGTGATGCTGCACCAGAGCCCTTCCCACCTCTGCACAAACTTGTCTTTGCAGAATACTGAGAGATTTACAGTAAATTGTAAAAATTGTAAATCCACAACGGGAGCAGGAGGGAGACAAAGGGAGAGGGATGTTGTAAAGTGCCCCTGGCCCTGTTCTGAGCCCTGCTAAGGCCACACCTTGAGTACTGGGTTCAGTTTTGGGCCGCTCACAGCAAGAAAGACGTTGAGGGGCTGGAGTGTGTCCAGAGAATGGAATGGAGCTGAGGAAGGGTCTGGAGAACCAGGAGGGGCTGAGGGAGCTGGAAAGGGGCTCAGCCTGGAGAAAAGGAGGCTCAGGGGGGACCTTGTGGCTCTGCACAACTCCTGACAGGAGGGGACAGCCAGGGGGATGTCGGGCTCTGCTCCCAGGGAACAGGGACAGAATGAGAGGAAACAGCCTCAAGCTGTACCAGAAGTTTAGGTTGGATATTAGCTAAAATTCCTTCACCAGAAGGGTTGTCAAGCACATGCACAGGCTGTCCAGAGCAGTGGCAGAGTCACCATCCCTCGTGACATATTTCAAATATGTGGATGGGTTAGTGCTGGACTTGCAGTGCTTAAGGGAACAGTTAGACTTGATGATCTTAGTGGGCTTTTCCAACCTAAATGATTTCATGATTCTATGAAACAGGAAACACTAAAAATATCTGTAGATCAAAGAATACCCCACAAAGTCCCTGTCAAACATTCCCTGCACAGGGGAAGTCCTGACTCCAAATCTGGCGGAGTTTCATCCACGAGTTCCTGAGTGGCACGTGTCAGCCAGGCAGCTGCAAGGACAACTTGGCAGGAGTGGCAGCAAACCACACCTGGAGCTTATCTCCCCAGCTGGGGCAACCTCCTCCCACAAAGTTTATAGTACAAGTGCATGAAAAGCTGATCAATCCAGCACCAGGAAGAGCAGCACCCAGTGCACGAGGTGTAATAACACTGATGTTGGGCAGAAATCCTTCCCTGTGACGAGGCTGAAGCCCTGGTGCAGGTTGCCCAGAGAAGCTGTGGCTGCCCCAGCCTTGGAAGTGTCCAAGGCCAGGCTGGATGAGGTTTGGAGCAAGCTGGGCTAGTGGAAGGTGTTCCTGCCCATGGCAGGGAGTGGAACAAAATGAGTTTTAAGGTCCCTCCCAACCCAAACCATTCTGGGATTCAGTGAAACACTGACTGCAAACACTTTGTACCAAACACTGACAGCAAACCCTCCATCAGCAGGGAGGGCTGGGACAGCGCCGAGACTTCCTGCTGAATATTTTTGAATATTCATGTTCTAAGCAGCCTCTGCCCACAAGGAGATAATGCCTCTCTCACAGCTGGCAGGGGTGATCTTCCCAAGTGACAGCCCCAGTGACAGTGCCCCACCCTGATACCCCTGCTGCGCCCCGATAGCGCGGTCCCGACGGAGCTGGGGCTGCCCAGGGCCTGTCGTGTTTTGGGGGTGGCATCAGCCAGTGGCACATGACAACTTCTGTGTTAGCCAGCAAATGCCCAAGAACAAGGGTGACTGTAGCAAGAGGAATCTCCTCACAGTCAGGGAGGTTGTGGAGTGACACCATGGACATGGTGACAGGATCCAGATGGGAAGGACGTGTGCTTCCCTTTCCCGACTGGGATCACTCCCACAGAAAATCTGACGGCTAAAATGACTTAGAGGAGCAAGCAGAAACACCACCCGAATCAATGTGAAGATTTGTTCAACTCCAAGTTATGTCAGCCACTAAATTATTAAATAATAGCCACATGAATCACTTGGGAACGAACATAGTGTTCCTCTTGCATGTCTATTTTATATTTGTCTGGATCCCGTGTTTATTTTAGTCCCCAGCCGTGTTTGTTTGAAAGGCATTAACAGAGGAACTCGCGGCCGTGCCCCAGTGAAACTGCAGAAACGAAAGAGCAACACCAGGCAGTGATGGTGTTTGGAGGAAGCCAGAACACTTCTCATGTGAGAGCCCAGGACAAGGCTCCAGCTCCAGCAAACCCCTGACTGACTGACTGCAAAGCGTGCCCAAGCAAAAATTGGCTTTATTGTGCCTCTTTCTGGCAGGTTGAGGTGTGAAGCTGGAGGCAGCTGATTCCAGCAGCAGGGCTGCCAGTGGGGAGCTGCCTCTTTAGGGCAGGTACGGCACGGTGCCATCGCCCCGTGCAGGAGCTAAGGTCAAACCGGAGCAACTGGAATCGCACTCCTGCCCTTCAGCCTTTTGTTTGCAAAAGGGGTTGATGCTCCAGTTTCTTCACTTGTTTTTTTCTTTTTCAGCCAAGAGACTGCACTACAACAGCACCAGAGCAGGTTGACCTGGGGGGGGACTACAGCTCAGGTTTTGGGGCAGTATTTCTGGGGCAGGATTTGAACGGGGTACAGGAATTAAATCCAGCAAAAATACGTTTGTTCAACATTCAGCCACTTTGAGGATGTGTGTATCAACAGACATTGAGGCAGCTCATGGTGATGAGATCATGGCAAATGAAAATAAAACTGGAAACTGAAAAGTAGTGATAACAGCAGTAAAAAGCTGCAGAAGTGCTCAGGCACTGCTGGGGGAACGGTTGGACTCAAGGTCAGAGGGCTTTTCCAGCCTTAGTGATTCCATTATTTAATTAATAAACACAAAATCCCAAAAACATCTATAGATCAAAAAATCCTTCCAGCACTCGGTTCTGTTGACAGATCCCCACCAAAGCAGGAGAGGTTCAGAACTACAAGGTATAACCTGCCCCAGGCTGCTGCAGAAGATCCATGGGAACTGTGTGGTGTCTCTCTGGTTTCAAAAAGAAGGAAATGCAAAGGCAGAGGAGGTAATGCAAAGCCCATCCATCAGTAACACACTGCAGTTCCCACTGCGGCTGGAGGACAAGAGCAAAGCTCCAGAACCAGACTGGGTTTGGAGGATGAGGGGGGTAACTCAGCACACCTGTTTGTCCAAGAGTAAAAATACCCCTCTTTCACAGAGGAATGTTTGGCTCTGCACTCTGCAGCTCCTTTCTGCTCTTAGAAGGGAAGCAAATCAATTTAATAGAGGAGAAACCAGAAACTGCCAGGCTGCACCTCTGGACAGGGATTTGGCATAGGGAAGCAGCAATCCTTCCCAAGGCTCAGCTCTGAAATCAACACTGGGTGTGATCCATACTGGCTCACTTCAGCTTTCTGAACAGGGTCAGCTCTGACAGGATAAGGTACCCTAAAACCTGGTGAATTTGAGTGGAACAGACAAAAACTAATCTATTTTTCAAGGAAGTTTTTCCCTTGTTTTTCTAACATTATCTGTCAGCCTTCCTTTTCTCCAGTTTTTGTCCTAACTAGCATTATGCACATGGACACGTCATCGTGCATACAGAGCAGCCTAACCAGAAGCACTGCCAGTGCTTGGGATGATCACAACTCCTCACCCAAGCACGACCCTGTCTGAAGGCCAGTGGAACAAGTCCCAGCAAACGCAAGGACATCCTTAACCTCTCCACTTTCTAAGTGCAAGGCACGTTCTTAACATGATCTTTGGTCATAAACAAAGAGCAGCATGTACATAAAAAGAAAAAAAGAAGATCCTCTTCTTTGCAAACCCATTTGCACACAATGCTCTCCCCAGGGAGAGTGTATAAAATAACTGGGATGTGCTCAGGCACTGCTGAGGACCTCTGAGAATTAACCCCAGGATGCTTCTGCCTGAAGCAGGGGCAGTTAAACCTCTCCCCAAATTAGAAACACCATGTAAATCATTACTGTCAGCACCATGAAACCAGGCCCTGAAACAATTTGGAAGGTGTCAGGCAGCAGCAATTGCTCCAGCACTCCAGGAGTCTCCAGAGCAGGGCTGTGGCTGAGGTTCTGCCAAGGAGCCTTGGATAGTGTCCCTCTGTCCTACCCTGGCAGGGACAGACTGCTTGGTGACTCTTCCTGGTGTCAGAATTTTTGGGAAGAGGCAAGGGATGTCCCTGGCCTTAGAACACCAACACTTCCTTGTATATTTAACTTGAGAGCAAACTTTTAAGACACAATACTCCCAAGGCTGGTCACTCCCTCAGACAGGAAGGAGATGCCTGAAATCCACAAATGTGCTGGTACATCAAAAATAGCTCATTACCTATACCCTGTGGGGATGGGCTGTCCAGTCAGTGTTTACACATATTTATAAATTTCCCATCTTTCTCTAGAAGCTGTTTGTTGTGTTCCCCTTCAAACCTCTGCCTGATTATATAAAACCAACACACATCTGATCTAAGGGGCAACTTCTTCATTCAGCTGGGGAGTAAAATAGTCAGAAACCTGAAACTGAAATGCTTCCAGTTCCGCAAGACTCTGTTGCGTATGAAAACCACAACCTGCTTCCCACTGTCTCTGGCACTTCAGATTTCTCTCCCTGCAGTAGCTGAAAATACTGAAGGCTCCTTGTTCCCCCAGGTAACCACAGGAAGAACGTCTGTGCCGGCAGAGGCACCCTGAGCTGCGACCCTTCTGCACATCCGACACGGCCAGAGGCACGTAGGGAAAGGGAACGGAACCAAGCAGGGCCCCGGGCAGCCCCCGGGCCCCGCCGCCCGGCTCGGAGCTAGGCCGGGGCCGCGGCCCGGAGGAGCCGCGCTGACCTCTGCCGGGCACCGGCGGCACTGCACGGCCCGAGCCGGCCCCAGCCCTGCTCCTCAGCCTCCGCAGGTGAAACCGGGCCCCGCAAAAGCCGGGGACGGGCCCGGGCATTCCCAGCTCACCGCTGAATCCCGCTCCAGGGGCAGGTCCAGTTCGGGCTGTGAGCGCCTCTCGCAGCACCTGCGGCCACCCTGCGTTTCTGTGACGCGAGGTGGGAGCAACAGCAGAGAGGCTGGAAGAGACTTTCCAGACCCAGCCAACACTAAGTCATTAAAAAAAATTAATCAGTCCAGAGACTGAGCTCAGCAGCACCAGCACATCCTTCCCTTACAGCTTCACCATCTCCTTGGCCCTGCCTGGAAACCACCAAGCAAGGCAACTCCACCACCAGTGTATGAGGGATTTTATCTAAACCATACTGAACCAATGCAGCAATCTGGGATTCAGGTGCAAGGGAGCCCTTGGGCAGTGTGGCAGCTCCACCTGCCCTCCAGCCATGCTGCATTTCCACAGGAAGTGAATCTTCAGGGTAAGTTTTGGGTTCCAGACTGCAATAGGATGAACACCTTTACTGCTGCTCCCAACCCACAGCTGGCACACAAAGCCCATGGTGAACCTTGGCATCGCCAGCTTGTTTTCCAAGGAATCACTACAGGGTTCACTGTTGGCAAGAAGTCAGGTGGCATTAGCTACTGAGCACCCAGCTGAGCCTGTAAAACAGGGATTTGACTGCCATGGTGGAGTGAGCCTGCACCTCACCACAGACAGGTGAGCAGGTACAGCTGTGTTACAGCCAGGTGGGGTAACTGGCACAGTCAGGGACGAGTTAAATACTGAACAACGAGTTGTAACCAAAACTTTAATCCCAAGGATCTCACAAAAGACATTTTACAAGTGACATGAAAATTCTTGTACAGTAAAGAAATGTTTAATAACTAATGTTTACAATGTACCATTAGACACAACACATCCACTCCAGGTGTCAGTTCTGCTGTGGATTTGGTCTATTCAGAGCTTCTGGAATACATGGTCAATCAACAATTATCATCTAATTAAGGACTCTACTCACACCAAGTACAAAATTAACTGACCCTATATCTATAAAGTTTTATTTCATGGAATATAAAGCAGCTCAGTCAGAACTGGAGCTGGATAAAGCTGCAGCCCCCAACCCTTTCCCTCCCCTTGCCACTGGCTCACTACTCTCTTTTCTAGACCTGGGCTATGGAGCACCTGTGTCCTGCTCTGCTCCTGGCCTGATCCCACAAGGAACACACCATCCCTGACACCTCCTGGAGCTGAGCCCCAGCAACCCCCAGCCCAGCCCTGCTCTCCCAGCTACACAACACAGACCATTTGCCATTCCACACACACACACCCCCATGTCTAATGGTACATTGGAAAACCATTAATATTACAAATCATAGGATCTGCTCAGAACCATATACAGATTCACATCTTTACATTTGCCACCTGTTACAAGATACAAGGAACAAAGCAAGTTCAACAGCTAAAACATTTTAAAAATGCACCAAGCTTTATGAAGTCTCAAAACAAAACAATGTTCTGTACATACTCCTGGCCTCGGATCTCATGACTTCCTGTACACAGCTCCTTCCCACAGTCCTATTTCCTCTCATTTGACCTGGAGCGACTGAAGAACGACAGGTAAGGTTAGGATCAGGTGTCAGGAACAGCAGATTGTCCCTTAAGCCCCCCCAGCCACAATCAACAGGTGATATTTAAACATTTTAAAAATACTGTTCATTTAATAAAACTGAGTGTTTTGTTGTTTTAAGGTGAAGAATCTCCTATGGCACTAGAGGTGATTCTCCAACAAGGCAAAGTCATTTTCACATTTACTGAGAACACACTAACACTGAAGGCTCTTCTTACCTGCGAGACCTGGAAAAGGAGCGAGAAGGCTTGTGGTTCCTCTCCCGTGAGAGTGACCTCTCTCTTCTTCTGTCTCTGGAGAGGGACCTGGTACAGATCACAATACATCATCAGATGTGGAGGCCAAGGAGGCTCCCTGAGGAGCTTCCATTCAGGAGTGAAAGTTTTTAACTACTCAACCAGGGGAAACCTATTAACCCTTTCTTGAGGGAAGAATAATCAGCCTGAGCCAACAGCTTAAAATGTGCTGTAAATAGGCATGTAGTACTTTGCAGAAGTTGGTTTTGGTTGTCTTTTTTTCTTTCCCAAAATCCTCCCTGATCACATTCTAATTTATGGCTGGACTCAATCCTAAAGGGCTCAATGATCCTAAGCTCACAGTATCTGTGAGAGAGTAGCACATTAACACTTAAAACTTTGGGGAAAACTGATAGAAGATGCCAGGCAGCTACAGAAAGGAAATTACTTCCGTTCTCAGTATCCTTCCACTGCTATCCCTGGCATCTCAAACAGCTCAGTAATTGCAGGCAAGCAACACGACAGAAGCAAATCTGTTTCTCTTGTACCAAACTACTGATTGTGCACAGCCCACATGTGGAGCTGTTTTGGGCTGTTCTCCTCCCCTCCCCAGCTGGAGCAGTGCCTGGGGTGGGGAAGGGATTCGTACCTGCTGCGGCTCCGGGAGAAGCTTCTCCTTCGCGGTGATCTAGAACCAGAAAACCAAATGTGAGGCACTTGATCCATTCTTTGAGCTTTAATGGGGTGAGGCATTTCCCAACTTGTCAAACTCACTGTTGGGCCCAGGGAACGTGCCAAGAATAACTGGCATCCATCATCCAGTAAAAGGCATGGAAAGATTAGGCAGTAAAACCAAGCTCAGTGTGAACAGCACGTTTCCAACCACGAATTCACTTAACTAAGAACGCGTCAGAGCAGAGTTGTCCAATGCAACACTTTCCATTTCAACTAAATACACTGCCCAGAACACCACACCAAAGTCCCACAGGTGGTTCCAAAAAAAAAAAAAAAACCCCAAAAAAAAAAACAGCACAGAGCAAATGTTTTGGAACCCATGCAAGCCAAAAAGGTCCATAACAAGACATAAGAGATATCAAGTGGAAAAAAAAGTGAAAATGCGCTCAGTGTCAATATTGATAATGCCATTAAGTGCTACATTAGAACTGCATATTTGTGATTGTCATTTTTAATGCCATAGAGTGTGTTTAGACTATTTTCTTATAAAAAATAAAAAATTAAAAAATATAACCTTAGCTCGGCCCAGTTCATCCCAAAAAGTAATTGTTTTAAGTTTTGAAAACTGTTAGTAAAACCATTTAAAGGTGATAGGATTTTTCTGGCAAGGAAAAGCTACATTTGTTAGAGCTTTATTAAAAATTTAGTTTGGCATCTCACATGCAAATATCCTGGTTTTTACATTATTTACAGTGTAAGAGCTTCCGTATCACCCTTAAAAGTTTTCTCAAGCAACATATGTACGTTACCACTCAATTATGCACAGCCAGCCTTTGATTGAGAAAAGTAATTACTTATAAGCCGCTTACTCCTTATTTTAACCAGCAGTAAACTGTATAAGCAGGAAAAACTTACAAGTCTTTGGTTTCAACAAGCTAGAAATGGTGAGGTGAGGCTGCCGGACTGACTGCCAAGAAGAATTTGCTGAAAAGGTTTTGCCAGATGTTGCGTTGTATTTAGTTGGTTGGCGAAGGGGGTGTTGTGGATTTTTCCTGCTTTTTTGTTAGCCGAAGGCTGCTGCTGTAGTTGTTGTGAAGACATTTGGTAAATAAACAGCTGAGCTGATTGGCCGGGAATGTGTGGGCGGTCGAGGTGGCTGCTGCCGATTTGGTTAAGGTTGGAGAGAAGGCTGAGAGAAAACAGCATGCTCGGGAACCAAAGGGCGGTGCAACCTGACGACTGGCCATGCCTGGGTCATGTGAAACGACACCAGCCAAGCTGCATGGGGCGCGCTGGTCACATGACGCTGAAAGGGCTAGTTGGCTGGCTAATGCAGACTCAGAGGGTGGTGAGAAGAGACATGATGGTGACTCTGTAACGGGTTCATTTTTATTAATAGATGGACCAAAAAGCATAAAAAAAATGAAAAACAAGCCATCAGTACAACCATCTATTAGCTAACAAATACTCCTAATGTGTTATTTTTTTCAACAGCAGAAGGGTAAGCTTGGAACCCTGGCTCGGGAGGACTTCACTCACCTGCCACAGGTAAATTCAGTCCTGTAAAAACCACGGTGCACACTTAAACTGCCAGACAAACTAGTCTGGGTCCAAGAACGTGCCAGTTCCCAAAAATCCTGCTATATGCTAGAGCTGGGTTTGCAAACCTCAAGTGACAGGATCGTCACACGATGCTTTATTTCCACGCTAACACTAAAGTGTCAAGATTCCAGATGTTTAGAGCAACTGTTACTCAATCTACTATTAAACAGCTGCCAGCTTGGGAAGTATTTAAGTTCTGCAAACAAAAGTGGAAAAACCCATTGGTATGGAAATGCTAAACTGCTGTATGTCATGTTTTGCCATTATGGAGTAAAGGAAAGGAACAGCCTAAGTTGAAGTATGGGGAAGAAAGGGAAAGTGTGACTAGAAGATGAGCAAAGTTTTAAGAGGAAGGAGGATAAGCCCAGGACAGAGGGCACTGACTACCAACTGCACAGTCACCTAAGGACAAAAGCCAACAACATTCAACACAACTCAAGTTCACCTCGATTTTGTGGGGGGTTGATTTTGGGGTTTTTTTAGCATCTGTCATTTCCGAATCATGATCAGATAGATGAATGCCATCCATCAACATGCCTTTAACAAGCCTGCTTCTAGGATGCTACGTGGTAACTGTGCCAAGAGCTCTAGGATTGTGCTGTGCCCGGGTACCTGCGCCGAGGAGGGGGACTCCTCCTGCGATAGTCGTCCCGAGGGCGCCGGCCCCACGACGGAGGGGGGCCACGGTTCCGACTCCGCTTCTCCCCGTTGGAGAGCTCCACGCGGACGCGACACCCACACAGCGTTCTGGGGAGAGAGGGTGACTCTGGTTAGCACTGCCACGGAGACGGCAGCGTGGACACAGCGCACACCATCCAGAAGATGGAAAAACAATGCGTAAGGGCAAAGACGTTGTCATCAAAGCACAGTGTTAAGAGTCAGCTGCAGCATGACTGTGGGGGACCATTCCCTGGAAGTGTCCAAGGCCAGACTGGACAGGCTTGGAGCAAGCCAGTGTATCCAGTGGAAGGTGTCCCTGCCCACGGCAGAGGGTGGAACTGCACGGGCTTCCAGCCCAAACCATTCTGACGTTCTTTGGCAGACAAAAGGTTTGGCTGCTTCTCAAAACTGCTGTGCCAGTGAAGCAGGCAGGGAAAGAGCAAAGGAGAGTCTCCATGATCACTTTTACCTCTTTATAGTGACACCATCTGCAATTTAACTAACACAGAGACGCAAATAATTCCTAACTTGGGAGTTCAACTGGAAGTGCAAAATTAACCATTACAATGCTATTCATGAAGGAGAGCAGGATTAGATGCAATACTGGGAAGGAATTGTTCCCAATTCACCCTGTGAGGGTGGACAGGCCCTGGCACAGGCTGCCCAGAGAAGCTGTGGCTACCCCTGGATCCCTGGCAGTGTCCAAGGCCAGGCTGGATGAGGCTTGGAGCAGCCTGGGATGGTGGAAGGTGTTCCTGCCCACAAGAAGTGTGGGACTGGATGAGCTTTGAGGTTCCTTCCAGCCCAAACCATTCTGGGATTCTATTCCTACACTCTAAGAACACCCTTATAGTATCATACAAATAAACAGTGTATAAGAAATGTGTCAAGACCTTAGTCCTGCAGTTTAAGCTTCACAATTTAAAACTGTATCAGTCCTATAATGTCTCATGTTTTGACCAGCCAAGCCAAGCACACTTTACCTTCCATCTAGCTCTCTTACTGCATCAGCTGCATCTCGGGGATCTTCAAATTCCACAAAGGCAAACCCAGGAGGATTTCTCGCCACCCATACACTGCGCAGTGGTCCATAGTAGCCAAAAGCTCGCTCTAATTCTGTTTTGTTGCCATTGTTTCCAAGGTTACCCACATACACCTTGCAGTCCAGCGGACAAGAGTCACGATGCATTGCTAGGACAAGAAAAAAGAAGTTCACATATATTTAACACAGCGCATGTACTTGCTCACTTCCAAGGGAAGTCACTCTACTGGCTGCTTCCCCCTGAAACTTCAGCAGTGATGCGTTGTGATGGAGACACTGTTTGGAAGGGGCGAGCAGAGCGGGAGAAACTTAAAACCCAACAAGAGAGCTGCTATGCCATAGTGAGATTAAAATCCACTATTTCGGGGAATTTCGTTTACTTTTACTGTTTAGATTTGTGGGGGAGGTCTCTGCGCCCCTTTTCCTGCTTAGCGCGGGGGGTCTGCAGAGGGCGCTGCGCGGGGGAGGCTCCATTGTTCCCGGATCGGGATTAGGATAGGAGCGATCCGCGCACGATCGGGG
>VZRH01007248.1:46923-60122 GCA_013397555.1 Urocynchramus pylzowi | reverse complement strand
GGGGGCAGCGCCATCTCCCGCCGAGCCCCGCGGGCAATGCCCGGGGACGCGCTCCCGAGCTGCTCCTCGGCGCGGCGTGAGGGACCAGCGCTGCCACTGGGACACACTGCGGTGCCGCCACACCGCCCCCGAGGCACTTCCCACCCCGCCTGGCCTCCCACCCCGCGGGGAACAGGCCGAGAACGGGCTCCTCCCGGCAACCCGCCGCCTCCCCGCCCGGTTCCGCTCAGGGCCGCGGCAGCCGCCGCCCCAGACCCGGCGTTACAAAATGGCGGCTGCTCTTTGTTTGCCGCCGCCGCCGCTTCCATCCGCCCTGCCGGGCACCGAGACCGCGGCTGCCGCCTCCCCCCCGCCCTCCGGGGTGAAGATCCTCACCGGTGCTTAGAGGGAGGGCGCGCGAAGGGAGCCCGCGCTAAACTCAGCCGACTCGACCCTCAGCGAGACCCCAGCTCCGCGTTTCCTCACTGGACAAAATGGCGGCGAGCAACGACCCCGCCCGCCTTTATATAGGGCTGGCGTTTCCCACGTGATGCCAGGCGACAGCAAATCAGAGGGCGTCGCTGCGCTGATTGACAGGCGGCGTCACGGCGCGCGCGCGCGCGCGGGCGGGATCTTGGCGATAATGGCGGGAGCGCTGAGGGGCCCCGCCCGGAGCCTGAAATCAGAGCTGGTTTATTTCCGGCTAACACGAAAAATAAAGTTTTATTTTCTTGTGTCTCTGGCCCGATGAGGTCTGTCCGGGTAGGGTTCGCAACTCTGAACGGTTCAATTCTCTCAGACACATTTCTCCTCCTTTAAATAAAGTGTGTTGAGCAAACTGCTGCAAGCCAGAGTTTTTGGTAAATTTTATGTCCGGGCTTTGCTTATTGAGGCACAAAGGACGGAACTGGTTTTTTTTCTTTTTTTCTTTTTTTTTTTTTTTTTTGGCTTCTCCGATTTTTTTCCAGCCTGACAAGAAACCGGTGGCTGAAGGAAGCAAAAGGATATAATTTATTCTCTCTGGGCTANTTTTGCGCTTGAGAAAACGAGGGGGTTTAAACAGAGGAGTTTTAGTCAGAGATACGCAGTGCTGTTGATGTGCTTTGCCAAATTCTCATTCGTACATAACATTTGTACATACAACATGGGTTTTAACATCTAATTAAACAATTAACTTGCTCCAAAGGGGTTGCCTTAGATAACAAACCTCCTGAGTTTGGTTATCAGGTAATATAAGAAACCCACCCAGCCAGCCAGGCTGGGTTTAATCCAGACTTCAACTCTTTGCCATGGGCCAGAGAAGACAAATTTATCTGGTATAATTAATAAAAAAGTATAATTGATAATACTTTTAATCATGTCATACACAAAAAGGTGGTTTGAGTACCAATTAATGCTTGTTGAGTCTACTTTCCAAGCAGGAACTGTGCAGAGGGTGGGATGTCCTTGTCTACCAGAATTCCAGAAACCCAGCTGGAATTAAAAACAACCAGCTGATGTAATTAATTGGAATTTTCAAAAATCTTTTGCAGCATCCCCCATTATTTTTATGAGCTTTTTCTCAGTAAAATCCTCAAAGGGTCAAAACTGGCCAAGGGACAGAAACACAACAATGACTTTGAGGTAATGAATGCTGCAAAATATCTTTATTGTGTATACAGTTATCTGAGAGTTACCTGCCTTTAATTTAGGAAATCTAATCCATTGTAATCTAAATTAGTTGATGGCTAATTTCCTGAGGCAACACAAACAAAGGAAATAATTTGAAGCTGTTCAGCCATTTCACTTTGTGACTTCTTTGAGATGGTGATTTCCAGCTTCTCCAAGGGGGTTTGCAGCATTCCTAGACCCTCCTCACATCACAGAATGTACATTTCAAACACGATTTAAGTTTTGCAATAATGGATATTAAAAAAAGAAACAGAACAAATATTAGAGAGCAACTTGGACAACCTTGTAATCCTAACAGAACTTTTAATTTCATACCAAAGTTACATGTGATGTATGAAGATAATTCCAGGTGACGGACTTGGGAACAAAGGATTGATTCAGAAGTCAGCTCACCTGCTGCAAAGCAAACAGAGCACTCAGCACTCACCTAGGACATGTTGCCTGCTCTATTCAAGCACTTCTTCCCTGGGGTTAAGCCTGTCACCACATTTTATAAATCACAGTCCCCAAAAATCATGTCATCCAAACATAATCTGTTTTCAGTTTATTTTTGGTGTTATTCAGAAACTCAACATGGCTCATCACCGGGACACAAGGCAGAGGTCAGAGTGCTCAGCCAAATTCCCAGAGCTGAGGCTGGGATGTGCCAGCACAGCCACAAGACTCTTGTGTCATTCCAAAGTCAGTGGTTTGATTGTCCTCCCAAAACTGGTCCCCAAACCAGCCCTGTGGAAGTCACATATGTGGAAACTTTTGCTACATCACTTCTCTCCTTCTTCCAAGTTTGTGAGTGTTTGGAAAATCCTGCTGCATTGCATTCGCTGGCTTTTACCACTTGTGTCCAATATCATTGGTTAAATGTTTTATAACCCCCCCAGACCAGGACCCAAGACCACACTGGTCTGGAGTAAGGTGTTCCAGTCAAACCATTGTTGTGGTTTCTGAGATTTCAGTCTCAGAGGAAAATGAACACATTTTAGACATTATGATTTCGAAGAAACCTCAGCTGTGTGAGCCAAATTTAAGGGATCACTGAACCACAGAATATCCTGAGCTGGAAGGCTCCCACAAGAACCATCAAAAATCTACTCCTGGCCCTTCACAGGACACCCCAAAACCCCACCATGTGACTGAGAGCATTGTCCAAATGCTCCTGGAGCTCTGGATACCTCAGGAGACAGATAATATTCACTGGAGAATATTTCTATCTGCAAGAGGATCTCTTAGAGTTGCTCCTCAAGCAAAACCAGACACCAGCAAAACCAGTTATTTACTGGCACAGTTCTGCCCACAGAAAGGCCTCTTGTGGGAAATGTCATTGCTCAAACACAACAGGAACTGGTGGAGGGGATGCATCTTCAGTCAGAAACCAACTGCACATGGGCACATCTGAGCCTGCTGCCATGAGGGTCCTGTGGATTCACCCCATTTTCACATCCTGCCCATCGACCACCCCTGGTGAAAGCTGTTTCTGAAAAATCAGAGACTTACACAAGCCTGATCTTTAGATATATTTCAGTGCATGAGCTTATTCCTACACACTCTTCTGTTTACAGGGTACAAGTCCCTTATTTCCTCACTTTTAAAACATATATTTTTACACTGTGAAAGCTTTTATCTCTACCTCAGACTTCCTGTAAAGAGAGAGTGAAACAACAGACTGTAATTTATATATCATAGACCTAGAGTAAGACACAGCACCAAGCACAGGAGCACAGCATGTCCCCAAGTCTCAGCACTTGGGGATTAATTAGTGTGACATTTCTTTTACTTGGATGACATTTAATTGCTCATCCTTCATCCTCACCTCTCCAGGTGTGAGGCTTCTGCCACTGTTGGGGTCTCATGTCTAAGCTGTTGACACCACAGTGACATTCTCTTGCAGGGGCAGATCCCAGAGAGTTCCTTTTCTGGAGACAGGGCCCATGGCACTGGGACACATCCCTTCTATTTTTGTTTTGTTTTTACTCAGGTGAGGTCTTCAGGAGAGTTCTGCAACACTGTGGAACCTGGGATCAGCTCAGAGAGCCCAGTGGGTGTTACAGAAGCAGCAAAAGGGACCCAAGGCTTTGTCTCAGCTTCACCTGAATTTGTTTTGCACACATAAAATATTCCATCTGGAGACTATTTTGGGCAGAAAAGAGAACCAGCCCCAGGCTTGGCTTCAGGGTAGTTTTTGGAGGATAAAACACTCACCCTTGCTACCATGTTCAAACAGAGCTGTGAGTCCCAGGAGCTTCTGTAGATCTGGCTTGGAATCAGAAAATGGAAAATGAAAACAGTGAGCCTGAGTCACTGCTGTTCAACTCTAATTTTAATTCCCTGGAAGATGGGAGTTTTCTCTGGAATGACGCAGTACACAGTGCATAGGGACCACGATTTCAAACTGCTCCTGGAACAGTTTGCCCCTTCCCAAATGAGATTCCTGGCAGCTCTCCAGATGGCACAGGACTGTCCCCAGTGACACGGGGGTGACACAGAAGAACTAGAAGCACCCAGAGGGAAGGGAAGCCTGGAACTCTCTCCTGGAAGCTGAACTTCACCTCTTGAAATGGTTTATGGAAGCCGTGGGTCTGCTGGCTCCTTCCCCGGGGACAGAGAGCTGGTGATGCCCCTGGAGCACCTCGAGTGCAGGTGTGATGGTGCCAAAATCTTCATGGTTTGCTGTGAGGTGTGATTTCCCCCCATCTCTGAGTGAGGGAGGCCAGGGAGGGCAAACAGCCCTGCTGCTTCTCCAGCAGCTCAGGGCAGCTCTCTGTGTTTGCCCTGAGTGTGGTCAGAGCGTTTCCTCTTGGCAGGGCGGTGCCCGGCTTCCCACACACGGCACAGCAGCTCACAGGATTTCGGGTCTGTTGGGCTAAGAGCAGTAAGGGAAAAAAAAAAAAAAACACAACCCAAAAATAATAATCATACAAAAAGAGTTGATGTTTTCGTCAGGGAAGCAGGAAGGCTTCTGGAGCCCACACTCCTGTTACTGGTGAGTAACAGAGAACAGCACATGGAAAAAATTCCTCAGATCTCTCAGCATGTCTCCCTACAGATAGAGGAGCCCTTTGATGCAGCACAGTCTTTGTTTAATTAAGTTTTCAAATCCCAGGCCAGAGGATCCCCCTTACCCTAACGAGGCTATTTGCACATTTGCTTTGCTTTCTGTTCCCTCCCCCAGTTCCTTCTTCCCCCTCGACTGGGCCTCCAGGCTTTCTCTTCCCTTTTTCTTTCATGCCCTGCAGCAGGCCATATTCCCTTTCTCCCCCACCTGGCTCCCTGGGGAAAGGACTGGAAAGCAAAACAAAAGAATCACTCCCTGGGAAACTGTAATTGGCACAACCTCCTGCTCCAAAACTCCTGCCGAAGGTGAGGGAGCAGCGAAAGGCCCTCCCATGCAGGGAGCAGGAAAAGCTGGAGGGAGGGAGCGAAGGCTTTGAAGCCAAGGCTGAAGCCTTTGATGGCTCCAAGAATGCTGTGAGGGAGGCCCCGAGGGGACCAAGCTCTGGTCAGCCCAATCCCTCCTTGTCCCCCCGGCAGAACAGACTCCTGCTCCACTCTGCACCGCTTGGGGCTCTCACAGAGGTTTACTTATCCCAGCTAAAAATATCACCGGGGAGTGCTGGTGGTACAATTTCCCCCTGTGACATTAGCAGTGACCCCATCACAGCTGGGAACTTTTCCTCCAGGGTGTGTGCCTGGAGTGTGCAATGGACACATTTGATGTTTTCAGTAAAGTACTGTATCTCTCATGGATACAGGGTAACCCCAGCGCAGTCCCACCTCAGGGAGATGTCACAAAGTGACAACTGTGGCTATTCCGACTTCCCCCGAGTCCTTGGTGGAAGGGCAAAGCTATGGCAGTGTGGTGTGACCACCAGAACGTTCTCCAAGTGCCCCACGTCACCATCTCTGCTTGTGGTCACTCAACGGATGTTTTTCCGGTGGAGATGCCGATAACTGCATCCAATGAAAACCCTTTGTACACCGGAGACTCGAAAAGTTCGTGGGTGAATTGTCCCAGATGTTTTACACAGGACTTTGGCCAACGCTTATTAATCCTTGAAGATGTATCCAAGGGATCCACGGTGGGTAATTTGGTGTACCCTGTAAGTGCTGCCCTGGAGACTCAGATGTGAAGCTGGGCCCTGATCTACCAATATTTAATGAATGTCAGCCTTAATTGGTGACGCACTCTAATGGGTGACACTCTCCTTAACGATCAGGACTCAGGTAATGAAATCAGGAATGTTTATTGGGTGTCTCAGACATTGCTGGGGCTCAGACAAGCTGCCTTGAGGAACACAATGAAAAGCAATTTGGTGTCCATGGAAGCTGAGAGCAGAGGCTGTGGAGCCCTGCAAGGGGTCTGTCTGTGCAGGACAACGTGTCTGTATCCACCTGAGCCTGGCTTTGCCCTGTGCCTATGGGAAAGGAATCCGTGGCTTCAGAAAACACTGAGCAAATGATCTTTCCAGTCTTCCCAGGGAATTGCTACTCATTCACTGTCTTTCACTTTGAGAAGCAGGAACTGGTCCTCTTAAGTGGTTCCAGTCTAATGATCCAGCCACATCCTGAGTATCCAAATTCTATTGAAATTACCTACTTAGAGATCAAACAGTGAATATAAAACCTTGTGTGGTGTCAGCTTGCAGGGTTTCAAAACATATGAGAATTTGGCTTTTTGCCTGTACTACCACTTGCACTTTTATTGTTTAGTGAGTTTCTCCCATTTTCCAAGATTTCAAGTGAATTTCTTTACTGTACAATCAACAGATTTAAATTAAATTTGCACTGAACATTAAAATCCAGAGGGATCTTATTTTGGTTGCCCAGAGAAGCTGTGGCTGCCCCAGCCCTGGAAGTGTCCAAGGCTACACTGGACGGGCTTGGAGCAACCTGGTATGGTGGAAGATGTCCCTGCCATGGCAGGGGGTGGGATGGTGGGCTTCAAGGTCCCTTCCAGTCCAACCATTCTGGAATTTTATTATTTACCAGCTCCTGAGATTTTCTCTGAGTAACTTGAACTTGCTTGAACATGTCCAGAGGAGGGAAACAAGGCTGGTGAAGGGCTTGGAACACAAGCCCTATGAAGAATGGCTGAGGGATCTGGGGTTGTTTAGCCTGGAAAAAAGGAGATTCAGGGGTGACCTTATCACTCTCTACAACTCCCTGAAAGGTGGCTGTAGTCAGGTGGGGGTTGGTCTCTGCTCCCAGGCAACCACTGACAGAATGAGAGGACACACCCTTAAGCTGCACCAGGGGAAGTTTAGGTCGAACATCAGAAAAAAATTCTTAACTGAAAGAGTGAATGGGCTCTGGAATCATCTGCCCAGGGAGGGGGTGGAGACGTCCTGGGTGTGATTACAAAAATCCTGGACGTGGCTCTCAGTGCTGTGGTTTAGTTGATGAGGAGGTGTTAGGTCATAGGTTGGACTAGGTGATCTTAAAGGTCTTTTCCAACCTGAAAATTCTTTCTGTGATTCTGTGATTCTGTAACTGGGTTTTGCTGACTGTACATTGCAGGTGTCACCAGTACTGTTAATTTAGATTCCTCTTACCCAACTCAGGTCCCACACCTGAGCCATAAGGACAGGAAAGGAGCAAAATCTATTTCCACGCCAGAGACACTTTTCCTGATCAACCCTGGACCAGCTGGATATCCCCTGTCCATCATCCTGGGGCACAGCAAAGCTGTGTTAGAATCAAAAGTTCTCACAAAACAGGAGAGACTGCAAAGGAAGAAGAAACTGCCTGCAAAGCTGTGATCTTTTCCTTAGTCAGAGCTGAATATTTTAAAATCCAAGATTTATTGTTGCTGGAGCTGTCTCATTTCCCTGGCACAAGGTCTTAGTCACGGAGTGCTGTGCAGCCCATTCCCATTGTTCCTGAGCTCTCTGGGCTGCTATAAAAGGTGCTCAAGGGCACTCGGTGTCACTGTGCTGGAGCATCACCACGGGGCTGGCAGGAGACTCTGCAGGTCAGGACTTCCCTGGGATCCAAGCACCATCAGTAAGTGGATCATGTTCCTTTTGTAGCTGGGAGATGCTTTTAATTAATGTAGAGTTGAGTGTTGATCACAGTAGCAAAGTGTCATTTCTCTATTGTGTCTGAGCAGTTCTGCATTAGCATAACTTCAAATATCCCTCAGCATTTAATACACACATCTCTATGTATATTTATGTGCATGTATCTGCATTTAATACACATGTTTTTCATCAGAACTAATACCCACTTGTTATTTCACATCTAGTTTGATTTCAACATATTGCCCAAGAAAATTACTCACAAATTACTGAGGCAGGCTTATTAAGAACAAACTTGTAACAAGCAAATACAGAATTGATGTGTATTTATGTTCTATTAATGTATAATTTGCTTTATTATCCAGTCACTGACAATATGAAAGTTTGAATAAAGACAAGTCTTTTGAGGAGATGCTGAGTTTTTTATTATCCCAATTTTTTCTGCACAGAAAGAATTATTCTTACAAAAATTGTACAGGAACTTGTCTTTACCACTCTTGCATAACAATTTAAATGCTAGAACTTTTGTTTTGTTGTCCCTCCAGGTTTTGATGTAACAATTAATACAGGATTTGCTGGTAAATGAATAAAGGGCTAGGCTGGAGCCAATCCTAAAGCAGGGTACAGTCATTAGTACCAAAAAGGCAGAAATTTAGGGCTAGACCTGGCAATAAAGGTGTGGTGGGGTTGAAGGGATGGGTAGGTATGGGTGTACCAATGCCATGAGCAGATATAGAGCTGGATGAAATGATAACATAGATTATAATAATAATTTTTAATTGCACAATTACATCTTCCAGTTGTCCCTTCCTAAGCCAGAAATCCAGTTCTTCACAGAAAAGAAATGCAGCATCAGTCTAATATAATCCTGGATATTTGGGTGTCAGCACTTGTCTTGCTCATGGAAAAGGTTGTGTTATTGAAGGCCCAAGCCCCAGGGCTGTGAACACGTTTTAACTTGATATTCCTGCTCCACCTTAAATACCTTTTGGGTTTCATGATTTTCAGCAATCCTGATCTTCGTGCCAAATTGCGTGAAGTTTTTTTTTTTTTTTTTGTTTTATCAGGAGGGTCTCTTCCAAGTCCTAAAATAATTTTCTGTGCTTGCAAATGCACAAGAGTTCAAAATATTATATTGAGAGGCAACAGTGGGAAAGGAGATTTAGGACTCTAAGCAAGGAAATGTAGAAATATCCTGTGAATCCTATCTGTCCTTTCCTGTGTATGTTACAAATCCACAGGTCTGGGATGATGTGGGAGGTTCTGGGATGTTTTACCACAGCATCACTTTCACCCCTGCTTAAAGGCTGAAATTCATTTTGCCAGGTGAAAGCAAGAACAGAGGAAAAGATTTCTGATCACACCGTCAGCTTCTGGTCCTGTGGAGCTGATTTAAAGAAGAGAGAAAATGTTCCTGCCCCAGAGGTCTCTGCAGACAGTTACATTTTTGGCAATTCTTCTTTTTGCCTGTTTTGCAATGGGCCAAGACCTTGAAAAGTAAGCAATATTACCTTTTTACTTCATTTATATAATTAGAAAACTGCTCACTTTTGATTTCATGGGCTGTGTTCTGCACTGCTCTTAGTTACTCCAGACGTGGCAGAAGAAAAATTTGATGTATTTGATATAGCACCATTTTACCTCACCCTCTCTGCAGTATAAAATTAGACCAATTGCATTTTTAGATATGTAACATCGACCACATTTCAGCTGTCACTTTTGAACACAGTGTGGCAAATCACATAAGGATGTTCAACAGAAGCCATGGAGATGGCACATGCTGAAATTCCATATTTAGGTTCCCATTCAGATCCAAATCTGCAGTAGGAGCCTATAGCTGCAGTTACATCTTATCTAAGCAGCCTGGAATCCTGAAACATTTGCATCTGACATTTAGCCTGCCCTCCTCAGTCAACAGTTGACTCAAAAATTTTGGTGTATCTGAAGAAAATAGGAGTTAGGTTTCATTTCATGGACATCAGTGATTTCAGGTAAATTACTCCTGAGTTACAGCTCTGGAAGGAAAGAAACAAACCCAAGAGTCCTGTAACACTGAGTGATGGAAAGGGAACCTTATTCTGCTATTGAAACTTCTGAAAAGAATCTAAATTTGGGAAAGACCAAATTATCAGTCTCCCCAGTTTACCTTTCTTAAAGAGGAGATTCAATGCACACCTTTGGGAATAACACATGATTGCAGCTTTGCTGGAATCTGGGATGCAGGAAACTCTGAGAACTTTGGGCCTGTAAGCCAGAGCTTAGAATTAAACACAGGATTTGATCAAAGACTTTAGAAAAGGCTTCCAAACTTAGGTACTAGAAGTGAGAATGTAGATTTATAGTTTAAAGCAGAGACACATTAAACTAAGTAGAAGAAAGTTTAGAGTTTTAGAGTACAGTACTGTAGGTTTGTGTGTCATAACATGATTGGCTAAGAAAACTTACACTGTAACACAAGTCCATAAGAGAAAATATTTAAAGATTAAGTCAAAAACATAAATATCCTTTGTTGACAGTATTTTATTAGTTAATAAATCCTTAGAAGTCTTGTAACTAGAGGTCTTGAGACCTTCTGAGCCATGCAGTGAAGATGTGAGCCAAACTCACCCTTCCTGCCTATGCAGAAGATAGAAAAAATAAACCACACCATCTAAAACAACTCAAAAATCCCATCTCTAAATTAATTCAAAATTCCTTCAAAATCCCCACAAAAGCTTCCCATCTGCAGGAATCTTTAGGCTTCCTGACAGGCTGCTGGAGCCTGAGGCACCTCCAGTGCTCCATCCTCAGTGCAGAGAAGCATCTGGGATGCACGGATGCCAAGGAGCATCTCCCGTCCCTGACTCCGTGTTCCTTCCCCTGCAGCAGGAGGGCAGTGACCGAGCACCAGCTCCTGCACGACAAAGGGAGGGCGGTCCAAGGGCTGAAGCGGCTGCTGTGGCTGCACCACGCCCTGGCTGCCGTGCACACCGCCAGCAGCAGGGATATCCCACTCCCAAATGCCGGGTGGGACGCGCCGAAGAGCCAAGATCCCTCCGATTTCAGCAGCAGCGACGGGGATGAGGCTTCCAGCCTGATGAAGCAGCTGCTGGAACCGATGGAAGCTCAGGGCTTCCTCCCACTAAAGCAGCCGGATGGGAAGATCCCAGAGGGTAACTGGAACCCACAGCGCCTTTTCAAGCCCCTTTGACAATTCCCAGCAGTGTCAGCCCAGCCGTCTGTCCCGGCTTTACACGTGCACCGCTGGAGGGAACAGCCCCAGCACAAAGGGGAACAGCAAAATGAAAACCCTTAAGGGCATTCACTCCTCCAGGTGTTCACAGAGACCCTCCCACAGAGGGTCAGGGTTAGGGTCAGGGTTAGGGTCAGGGTCAGGGTCAGGGTCAGGGTCAGGGTCAGGGTCAGGGTCAGGGTTAGGGTTCTCTCCTATCTGAGTGCTGTGACAGTGAGATGGGTCCCCTCTCTTCCCTCAGGGCCCTGCATCCATCCCATCCATCCCATCCCTCTGTCTGGGATGTCTCAGGGATGCTGCAGCCAGCTGGGGCTCCTGGAGCTCACACTAGCAGGAAGTTTGGGTCATTAATCTGCACAGTCACAGCCTAATGTTTTGACAAAGAACTTTAATTCTGAATACAGGTTCTCTTCCATTCATACCTGCCTGCAGTAATTTCACACTCTGCTCTAGTAATCACTTTTCTTATACTGTAGTTACAAAGGATTTTCCCTGTTCCCTCAGCATGCAGACTGTTTCAGGCCCTCAGATTTTCCTTCATTTTCTCAGGCAGAAGTTGGCAGTGATCCCCATTCAGCCAAAGCCCCAGACACACCTTGTTCTGCTGGTGGAGGAGATGAGAATGAGCTTTCAGGGTTCCTCTTTGAGCCTTTTGTTCCACACTTCCTTTTCTTTCCTCAAGTGAAATCCTCTCCAAGAGCTCCCACAGCAGCAGGAAAACAGATTCATGAGGCTGCCTGTGTTTTCTGAGAGGTACCACTGGATTTTGCTGTTCACCTTTGATAACAAACAGATCATCTCTGTCTAAGCAAAGCAAGGTCCAGTTCAACTGTAAAGTCAGTCTTTTAGAAGTTAAATCTGTCATGTGTGTTACAAATATATCAGCTTTTCCATTGTGTAGGGACACTTTTAAATCCTGAAAAATTTCCTCTGTTGCTGATAGACTTCAACTGTGCTGAATGCAGTTCTCAGTGATTAAAATGTCAATAATAAAAACCCTTTTCACCCTCTTAATTGCACCTGATTTTTAATTTTTTTTGGTATAAATGTAAAAAAATGAAGCACAACAACATTTTCCTGATGTCTCCATGCATCAGGGATGAGTATGTGATCATATTTCTTTTGTTATGTCATTCCTCACAGCTCCCTAATAGGTTCCCAAGGCTAGTCAAGCCATTATTGAAGCTGATGGTTTCAGATATTTCAGATGAGCTGGGAGGACTGAGATAAAAATGGGTTGTGCAGCCCAAGCTGTACAATGAGTTTGCTGAGCTGGGATGTGGGGGCTCTTCCTCTCCAGAGTCAGAGGATGGAACCCTGGGGACCTGATGTGACAGCTCAAACCTCTGGGAAATGATCCTGTCCTGCCCAGCCCACTGTGTATCAGCCTCTCTGTGCTTGTTAATGCAGTTTCATCGGGGACTGAGGGGTTGTTTCCTTGATCACTGGGAGGCAGAGGTGACTTTTGGTGGCTTGGTGGCCTCTCCTCTCCTCGGTGGCCTCTGTCCCCAGCATGCCTGCTCCTGTGGCCACTGGGTGATGTGTATCACCTCTACAGGGATGGGAAAAACCAGCCTCCCCTCCAGGGTGAGCCCAGGCTGTGTGCTGGGAGGCTGCAGGTCACAGCACCACTGTGGGAAGGAGGGAAGTTGGAAAGGCAGCCAGGACAGGGCTTCCCATGCCGGGAGGGGTACCCCAGGAGCATCCTAGAGGCAGGGCAGTGTAGATACACAACCTGTGGAAATTGGGAGTGGGGCTGAGGCCGAGCCTCATCCCCAATGGGCTACGGTGTAGGTCAGGTGAACAGTGCAGAAGGTAATGAGACATGGAGGGCCGAGGTGCACTGAAATCACCTAAGGGTAAAGAGGGCACACGGGTGCAGTGCAGGTATGATAAGGGTGTGAAAGGTTGTGTTGAAGAACAAGAAATGGCAGACTCTTGCAGCCTTCTAAAGCAACACGGTGTTACTCTGTATGGACAGATGCTTGAAGACTTCTGCTGTGCTGTTACTCTGTACGGGCGAAGGCTTAAAGCCTTCTGAAATCGTATGGCGATACTCAGTGTATCGCGTACGTCTCGTACATCTGCTGCCACACCGCAGGCGGGCCGGCGCCCAGAGCGGGCAGCGCCGGTGCCTCTGCCAGGACCCGGGGGAGAGCAAGGCCTGATCTGGGTCCGCACCAGCCCTTCAGCTGCGGCCGCGCCGTCCCCTCCCCGCGGCCCCGTGCGGCTCGGAACCCCGTGAGCGGCCCGGAGCCCCCGTGAGCGGGCCGGAACCCCGTGAGCGGGCCCGGAGCCCCCGTGAG
>VZRH01007248.1:31137-46363 GCA_013397555.1 Urocynchramus pylzowi | reverse complement strand
GATGCTGCCGGGCCGGTCGGGCCGCGGGGCCGCCACCCCAGTGCCACGCCGGTGTCACCTCCTCGGCTGAGCCCCGTGCGGGGGCGTCCGGCCCCGCTCCCTCCCGCCGCCCCCGGCGTGGTCGGTGGGCTCCGAGCGCCCAGCCCCGTGGAAGGGGCCCCGAGCACCAACAGGTGGTTTGGCACCGATACTTTCTCTTTTATTCTCCTTCCTTTTTTTCCCTGCACCCCTTTCTGTCAGATAATTTTCCTGATTTGTTCTCTAGGAAGTGAAAACCGCCCATGGCTTTTATGCCTCCCACTCACAACCACAGAGTGTATAACCCCCATCTCGGGGGTACAACCCCCATTTCTGGGAGTGTAAGCACTCACCTCTGGGGGTGTAACCCCAAATCCAGGGGTACTCACAGAGTGTGACACCCCCCACTCGTGCCTGTCGCTCTGAGCTGCTCTTGCACAAAGCCATGATTCCACCTCACATAAAGACATAATTCCATCTCAAAAGCCACCCAGCTGGAGATGGTCACCAGCTCCTGTCCCACGAGGAACCTGTGAATGCAGCACACACGTAGCTGCTGTCTGGGAAGGAGGTGGTTTGCGGGTCCCTGTGGTGACGCCTCGTAAAGATCTGCAAAAAGTGAACAGAAAGACTCATTCGAGCGTGTTGGCAGTGCCCAGGGTTATAAAAATGGGAAGTGTCTCACCTGTTTTGTCTGCAATTTCTAGTAATAGTTGCAAAACTCTGCTACCTTACTGCGAGTTACGTGGTGCACAGGAGAACCATGGGTGGTTGTACATTTGAAATCTTTGGGGTTTTTTTGGGTATCAGGAAATAGAGCTGGGGTGTCAAATACACTGAAACTGCTACTGGTTGGGAGTGCCACACTCCAGTGTTTATATACTGTAGTCTCAGAAATGGAAAGGATATTAGAATACATATATCTTTCTTAGAAAGAAATATGTCAGATACTTATACTAGGATTTGGGTTTTTGGCTATTTTTTAAACTATAACTTGCTCAAAGGCAGTGATCCCCTGGATTTGGCCAAATTTCTGTGAGAAAACAGTAAAAGTGCTTAAGGGCAGCTAAATGCCCTTCTCGCTCATTCCTCAGTTGCTCTCTTATTGGGATGACTTTCAGGATTTAGATAAATTTTGCAGCAGAAGAACCAGTAGGCAACTGGTGGAATTATTTCTGCAGGGGTTATGGGAGGAATAACTTCTGGGTTAGATGTTTCAGTGTGATATTCCTGAATTTTAAACATTCATTAAAGATAGAATGTGGTGGGAGCAATAAACATTTGCAGTGCTGGCTGAAATTGTGGTTTTTGAGGCACAAAGTTTCTTAAGTTTCCTTCCCTCTAATTTCAGATCAAAAATGTTCAAAACAGGAAGTTTGACTTGTACCTTTTATTTTGTAAGACTTTTCCCTGCTCAGCTTAGCCTGGTGATATTTGTTGTTAAAATCTAAACTCTCTGTGATTAAGCATCACTTAATGGGTTTGGACTCTTGTTTGCAGATTATTTGTCATTTATAATGTTTGATGTTCCTCCCTTCTCCTTTCCTACCAGCCATGGCCATGACAGGCCCTACGCCGTGCTCTTCCATGAGTAACCACACCAAGGAGAGAGTCACAATGACAAAAGTGACATTGGAAAACTTCTACAGCAACCTCATAGCTCAGCACGAGGAGCGAGAGATGAGGTAAAAATCTTTCTTGTTTCCCTTCCATGCTGGATAACAGCCAAAAGTTCTATCTGAATTTTGTTTTCAAAGCCCAAATAATAAAATCTTCTGGTTTGTGTTGAAAGGGACCTCAAAGCCCATCCAGTGCCACCCCCTGCCATGGCAGGGACACCTTCCACTCTCCCAGGTTTCTTCAAGCCTTATCCAGCCTGGCCTTGGATGCTCCCAGGGATGGGGCAGCCACAGCTTCTCTGGGCACCCTGTGCCAGGGCCTCCCCACCCTCACAGCCAAGAATTCCTTCCCACTATCCCACCTACCCCTGCCCTGTGGCAGTGGGAAGCCATTCCCTCTTGTTCTGTCCTTCCAGGGCCTTGTTCAAAGTCCTTCTCCAGCTCTCCTGGAGCCCCTTTAGGCCCTGGAAGGGGCTCTGAGCTCTCCCTGGAGCCTTCTCCTCTCCAGCTGGGCATTCCCAGCTCTCCCAGCCTGGCTTCAGCCCTTGGAGCATCTCTGTGGCCTCCTCTGGACTGGCTCCAGCTCCTTCCTGTGCTGGGCCCAGGGCTGGGGCAGCTCTGCAGGTGGGGTCTCACCTGAGCAGGGCAGAGGGGCAGAATCCCCCCCTCCCCTGCTGCCCCCACTGGGGGCTCAGCCCAGGGCTTGGTGGGGTCTGCAGTGGGGCGTGTCCAGCTCTGCCTCACCAGCACCCCCAAACCCTTGTCCCAGGGCCCAAACCCTTGTCCCAGGGCCCAAACCCTTGTCCCAGGGCTGCTCCCAGTCCACTCTCTGGATTTGTGCTGGGATTGCCCTGTCCCATGAGCAGGATGTACAGGAAGGCAATGCAGGAGCCAAGGAGGGGCTGTTGTGAGGAGTCACTCAGTGCTGTCTGTGGCTGACCTGAACCTGGGACACCTCTTTAAGTCCAGTCCAGCAATGCACTGCACTGAGCTGTGTGACTTTGGCTGGAACCCTCTAATTTGCTGAATATCCTCAAGTTGTAGCACTGGCACTTCTGCTGTTCTCCCAGCTTGCCTTGGAGTCTATAACCAGAATTTGGAAAATGGTTCAGTGTTGGTTTGGCTTTGCTGCTTAACAAGCTCCCCGAGGAGCTCCCCAATGTCTGCTCACTGCAAGAGCTGCAGAAACGAGGAAGCAATTTAGAAATAAATACTAATGTGGAAAAATATTTGCTTCAAAGCTGCTGATGAGTAAAGAGAGACTGAGGTCCAATTCAGGCAGAAAGTATCACTGATTTAATTAGTTTCTTTCTCCTCACACAGCTCTTGCCTTTAAAATTTATTTACTTATTATGAGCACTGTTGTGTATTCCCAAAATCTCAATTTTTTTTTTTTTCTGTTTAGGATCAAGACATTTTCTGAACAAACAGACTGGACTTTATAAGTTACATGTTTTCTGTAACAACACATGTCTGTGGGTGTGTAATTTGGAGTTTAAATGGTGTTGACACTGTACCCTGAAGTGCAGATTGACCCTGTTAGGGATATTTGGGGGAATTTCAGCATGGCTTTGGCATCACTCAGTCCTGCTGAGCTGTTTAATTCTGTGCATTGCACAGACTTTGCTGCTGGAGTTGCTGGTTTGAGTGTGGGTTGGGATGGCTGGGCAGGGCTCACTGGTACTTGAGCGAGGGCATTTTCATTGTGCCTGATCCTGAGGTGATAACCCCAAATATTATCACATCACAGCAGCTGCAGAGAGCCCCAGGAGACAGGAAGAGAATCTTGCAGGGAATGACTTGCAGAAAGAGAAGGAATTTTTTAGTACATTTGTAATGTCCCAAACCAATCCCTGTTCAGCCAGCTGTTAATATGACTGGCACTGGGAAAAACTTCCCCGAGGATAATCATTACAAATGTCCCCTGAAGTCATTCCCCTTTTAAAGTCTTGCTTCCTCCTTTCTTTTCTCCCAGATAGTCAGTTTGTGCTAGGACTGTAAATATTTCTGATTCTTTAAGGGGGAGAACATGTACAGACAAGTTTCCTCTTCCCAAATATTTTGAGCATTTCAGGGATTAGGAAATAAAATAACTTTTCTCATCTTGCATGTGAATAGTTTGAGATGCAGAGAAATTTTAAATGTGTTTGAATACCAATTCTTCCTGGAATAAGTGAAATTTTGGTGTTTAAATGCTTCTTATGGCTCTGGCCTGAAGTGACTTGCCCAGCTGTCAGAGAGAGATAAGAACAGAACCCAGATGTCTCAATTTGTATTTGTGTACAGCAAAAATGTACACTTGAATAACTTGTGGAACTCAAGGCAGGTTTAGTTTATTAAAACCAGAGAGGACAAGGTTGGAATTACAAAACTGCATAGTAGATTCTTCAGAATTAATTTCCTGTCTGAGTCTGTCCTGTACATCTCTACCTCAAAACTTGCTGGCACAGACCAGAGGTTGTGGATATGTGCACCTCGTTAAGAAACAACGTTAATGATTCAACCTGGGTTTTTTCCTAATTTGATTTAAAAAGCAAGGTTAATGATTCAACCTTTATTTTTCTAATTTGTCTGCTCTAGACAAAAGAAGCTAGAACAAATGATGGAAGAAGAAGGCCTAAAAGATGAAGAGGTAATAAATATGGAAAAACTATCTTAATGGTTAAATAGAAGAAATTTTCTTTTTTTAAATGGAGATCTGGGATCTTTCCTTGGAATTGCTGTGGTCCCTGTGGAACCCACCTGCAGAGCTCTCACTGGGGTCTCTTAAACTCTAGAAAAGAATCAGGAGGTCGGCACATGCACAGAAGGAGACGGAGTTCCTTCGCCTGAAGAGAACCAGGCTTGGACTGGAGGACTTTGAGTCTCTCAAAGTAATAGGCAGGGGAGCATTTGGAGAGGTGAGTCCAGAAAACCGTGACTGCATGTGTTTTTAACTGGCTCTGGTGTTTGTTAAAGACTTGCTCAGTTTATATAAGCAAAAGGTAAGTGTAACAACCAGAAATTGACTTTAGCTGAACAGTCACGTGCAGCTGTTTTTTTAGCTAATAAATGCTGGTTCAAGACATCCTGTGCTTTAAAGGAAACAGAATGATGTTGAAAAGGATCTGATGGACAGCTAAATACAGGTTTGCAGTGGGTTTTAAAGGTGAACTTCTGGGGCTGGACTTAGGGAGAGGTGGAGGGCCCTTGCAAAGTCTCGTCTGGTGGCCTTCAGAGAAGGGGCTTTGTACCACCTGCTTTAGGATGATGTTTTTTTCTGATTTAGAGATGGGGTAATTGAGAGGTGTTTTAAAAACTTTTATTCTATTTTTAGTCTCATGTGAAAGGTGAGACAATATAGATGTTATAATTTACACCATCACAATCAGAAGTTAACTGTTTCTTAATTACAGTATATGTGTTTCTTGGTCTATCAGTTTTTGCTACATTATGTTGTAAATGCTTTAAAGCTAGTTATTTAAAATTACTCTTTGTGGGTCTTATTACAATGTATTTCTTTTAAAACTTGCTTCTAATGCTATTTTTCTCTCAACAGTGTATCCTATTCCATAATATTTTTGAGTTAATATTTCTTATTTGAAAGTTTACACACAAATGTAGACGATGTGAACTTTCTTTTAAACTTTAAGAATTCTCTACCAATCTATTTCCTACAGATGTGAATCACTCATGGCCCTCTGTTAAAATAACTGCAGCTCTTAGCATTAACAGGACTTTCTGCCATTACTGTGCACTGTGTAATACTTCTTGTGTTTTATAATCTGAGACAATTTCATGCAGTGGAAGCCAAGGGCTTGGTATCCAACTTTGTCAAGAGCTGTGCTGGGAATGCTGGCTGTGATCCAATGTCTGTGTCCCCAGGTGCGCCTGGTCCAGAAGAAGGACACGGGGCATGTTTATGCCATGAAGATCCTACGCAAAGCTGATATGCTTGAGAAGGAGCAGGTGAGGAACACCCCGAGCAGGAACTGGAGCATGGAGCACTCTGGGAGGTCACCGTGGTGTGTGCAGAGGAGGAATAGGCAATTATTCCTCCTCTTTATTTTAGTAGCTAAAAATTATGGGTTTTTTTGTGTCCTTTCTTATAGAGGAAATAAGAAAAATCTCTGAATTCACAAGGACTTCTTTTCTAGTGGGTCTTTCAACACAAAGTCCTGTGCAAATGATTCAATGCAGACTTCAAGGCCAGTGTTTTACTGCACTTCTGACTTGCAGGATGTGATATAAATATCAGTGGAATTCAGACTCAAAGACATAAAGCAGCAGCATTTAACATATTTAAGGCTTTCCTTTGCTAGTACTTCTGGATATATAATGGTCTGGGGCAGTCATGTGTTCAGCACTGGGATGAAGCTCTTGTGTTTTTAAAAAGAGATCTAATGATTAGGTTTATTTGTGAAGAATTGAGATTTTTGTTTATAGGATTTATATAATGTACAGATTTACTATATAGAGTAATATATATACACTATAGATACATATTATATATAGGTGTATATATAATAGGTATAAAATATATGTATATAATCAACCACATGTTGAAGTTCTGATTGTGTTTCTGCTTTTGTGCAGAAGTTTGACTTTTGTCTTCTCAATATTTGATGCTGTTCAGAATAATAATGGAATTGCCTGTGAAATAAATGCCTTAAATAAAACTTACCCAATGCATTGTGTCTGTCCAGGTTGGCCACATCCGTGCAGAACGGGACATCCTGGTGGAGGCAGACAGCTTGTGGGTTGTGAAGATGTTCTACAGTTTCCAGGACAAGCTAAACCTCTACCTGATCATGGAGTTCTTGCCTGGAGGTAATAACTCTCTGGAATGCAAGGGCTGTTCTCCTTTTGTTTGGGGATTGCTAATTTCTTCATTACAAATGCAGTCTGGGACGTGGGTGCCCTGCAGTGGTGTTTGTACTGTACATCTGGAAGGGAACAAGATTTCTGCTTTTTAGAGTACTGAGGTGTTTGGGCAAGCTTGAGGTTTCCTGTTTGGGTCTTCAAGCTGCAGGTATTTAAACTTGGCTTTAATATTCTTCTAGTTCCTACCCTTGCTATGCCCTGGCTGTCTATAGAGCCACAGCATATCCAGGTTTGGCAACCTCTAAGCTGCTGTTTTTAGCTGAATGCAGCAGAAATAGCTTTTTTCTATAAATGTCTTCAAACTCAGTGAGAGTGGAGCCCGTGTGTTCACCTCTGTGGGGTTTCCAGGTGACATGATGACACTGTTGATGAAGAAGGACACTCTGACAGAGGAGGAGACACAGTTCTACATCGCTGAGACTGTGCTTGCCATTGACTCCATCCACCAGCTGGGATTCATCCATCGTGACATAAAACCAGACAACCTCCTCCTGGATAGCAAGGTATGGGCTGGGGAGGAGCAGAGAGGCCTTGTGATTGCTCATATTGACCTGAAGGGGTGTTGGCAGTTGTAGAAGAAGATGGTGCTTCTTTATTTAGCCCTGTTCCTTCCAGCTTTTGAAGGGCATAGCTGCCAGATTGCCAGGGAAAATCCCCAAAAGCCAGGAAAGACCCCAGCTCCACTCAGACCTTGAGCTCTTCTAACAGCTGTTTAAACTATTTTTGGCTATTTCAGATGCAGTTTAAAGCACGTGTTTTCAGTTCCCTCTTAGGCAAAGCTGTTTCCCTTTTCTCTCACATCTGTTACACTCCCACTTGCCAGCTCTGGTTGTACCAAACATGAAGGATGTGGCTGTTCCAGTAGCCAGGCTGAGAGTGGAGACTCTCCCTCAGGATCAGGGTGTGCTCCTGAGGGCTGGCCAGGCTACCTGGTTATTGCAGGCACTTTGCAGAAATCCCACTTGTTTCAGTGTCCTCCTATTGCTCACTCCAAGTTTGCCTAAAATCAAGATTTCTTGGAAAGAGTTTGCCAGCAGTAAATAATGACTTTCCCACCACTGTGTAATGCTCTGTTGGAATTACTGCAGAATTCCAGAATGGTTTGGGTTGGAAGGGACCTTGAAACTCAACCTGTTCCACCCTTCTGCTGTCTCAGTTGCTCCAAGACCTGTCCAACCTGGCCTTGGACACTTCCAGGGCTGGGGCAGCCACAGCTTCTCCAAGCAGTGTGTCCAATTCAGAATGTTCACATCTAGACATGACTACATTTAGGACTTTGAAAAGGAGGTGTATTTTATAGATGCACTTCTAAAAATTGCATGTAGTCAGTGTGGTCATGTTATGCACCAGGACAGATTCAGTCACTGAATTGAGGGTGATTTTTATCTCCTGGGACCAATACAAGCCAGGGACTGCAGCTGCCTCTGGAGATGTTTCCTTTCACCCTGAAGTGGTTGGGAGCTTGCAGAACAGAGGCTTCCTGAAGTAAATTGTCCCTGGGCTTTCTCTGTGGAGTAGCAATAGAAATATTGGTGGCTTCATTCCCTGTACCCATCCAGTGTTGGGTTTAAACAAGGAAGGCAAAGGACATTGAGGGGCTGGAGCGTGTCCAGAGAAGGGAATGGAGCTGGGGAGGAATCTGGAGCACCAGGAGCAGCTGAGACACCTGAGGGGGCTCAGCCTGGAGAAAAGGAGGCTCAGGGGGGACCTTCTTGCTTTCCCTGTCTGGAAGGTGCAGCCAGGTGGGGGTCAGGCTCTTCTGCCATGTCTCAAGTCAAAGAACATGAGAGGAACTGGCCTTAAGTTGTGCTGGGGAGGTTCAGATTAGATATTAGATATTTTTTTTTTTCCACTGCAGGAGTAGTCAGGCATTGGAATAAATTTCCCAGGGAGGTGGTGGAGTCACAGTCTCTGGAAGTGTTCAAGAGGCATCTGGATGGGGCACTTGGGGACATCATTTAGAGATGTTGATGATGGTGTTGGGTTCTCTTCCAGCCTTGCTGATGCTGTGATTTACTATGATGTTGTTTTTTTTTTTGGTTTTCTTTTGTTTATTTCTAGGGCCATGTGAAACTTTCAGATTTTGGTCTGTGTACTGGACTGAAAAAAGCCCACAGGACAGAATTTTACAGGAACTTGAATCACAGTCTTCCCAGTGACTTCAGTAAGTTCTTTGGCTCCAAGGGGTATCTGGTTGGTTGCTCTTGGGTTTTGACAAAACTCATTTCAGTGTGAGGGTGTGGCTGCAGTGAGGAGTCTAATAATCAACTTTACATCTTGAGGTGGATTTTCATTTTCTGTAAAATCATTTCAGTTACTTTAAACCCATTTTCCTTTCCAGAAGTTTGTCTCTGAAGCAGACTCTGCTGTAGCCCTTTGCATATGTAATAAAATGAGAGCTCAGTGAGTTGGTAGCTGCTGGCTGGATCTCAAGTGTTACTGAAATGAATAAACCAGCACAGTCTCTGAGTATCCAGGATTATTCTTGAAGGGAAGAACTTTGGATCATGTTTTTACATCAACCCTGCAAGCATGCTTTGCTAATGAAAGGCTCAATTAGATGTTGCCCATATTTCATAGGTTTGGAAGTTGCTGAGAGGTTTAGGTTTGGGGTATTGACACACATCTTAAATGAGATCTTTAGTGTAATGGTTTGGGGGTAAAAATATATTGGGTGACCAGTAGGATTCAGTCACAGCTATTGAATCTCCTTCAGCTTTCCAGAACATGAATTCCAAAAGGAAAGCAGAGACTTGGAAGAGGAATCGCCGGCAGCTGGTGAGTAGGTTCCACCTGCTTGGAGATGTTCCTGCTGAGGTGTTGCATCTAAATGAAACATGGATTTACATGGAAGTTTTTAATGCATCTGAGTTCTGGATAATCCTGAAAGGAAAAGATTCTTGCATTTTTTAAAAAGAAGAGGAATGACTCTAGTTTGTCCTTCATCCATCTGCTGAACAGCTGGTGACATATGTGCTAGAGATAGCACTGCCATAATTATTCACATGGATATCTGAAGTCTCCCAGCCAAACTATCAGTTCTTGCCACTTCCAATCTCACAAAGGGCTGCTGACCCATTCCAAGGTGATCCATTCCTGGACTGATAACCTTCCCTGTTTTCCTGATGCTATTTTAAGACTCTTTCACATGAAAATGTTAATTTTGTCTCTACATATCTTGGAAGAAAGGCTTTAAACACCTTTGCTAAGGGATCTCAGAGACAATCTGGTGTCTTCCTCAAAATAACCACTGTTGTATAAGTTCCCATATCCATGTCAGGCAGTTTTCCCTGCAGATGCATAACTGATGGTGTTTGTTCCAGGCTTTTTCTACGGTGGGAACTCCAGATTACATTGCTCCTGAGGTTTTCATGCAGACTGGATACAACAAGCTGTGTGACTGGTGGTCCTTGGGGGTCATCATGTACGAGATGTTGATTGGTAAGGAACAGGCAGGGCAGGGCTGTAGGTGGGAATGGTGGAGCAGGACATCAGCTGTATTCATAGAATCCCACACTGGTTTGGGTTGGAAGGGACCTTGAAGCCCATCCAGTGCCACCCCCTGCCATGGGCAGGGACACCTTCCACTGTCCCAGGTGGCTCCAAGCCCCATCCAACCTGGCCTTGGACACTTCCAGGGCTGGGGCAGCCACAGCTTCTCTGGGCAGCCTATTTCTGTGCTTGGGGCCAAGTTCTCAGAGCATCCACTCCTTGCCTGGTCTCTGAGGTGTGTTTTGGCTTCAGGAATTAAATTTGCTTGATCCAAGATGATATTTCTGTTTCTTTTCAGGTTATCCACCATTCTGTTCTGAGACTCCTCAAGAGACATATAAGAAAGTGATGAACTGGAAGGAGACCCTGACATTTCCTCCAGAGGTTCCAATCTCTGATAAAGCAAAGGATCTTATTTTAAGGTGCCAGCCCCATGGTTTGCCAGTTAATACAGCACTAATTTTCTTGTCTTGTCTCTGTATTCTGTGCCTCTCATGGCTTGTTTCACATGGAAAACCCTGATGGCACAAACTGTTACACACATGCATCAAATGCTGAACTCCCTTGTCAAATACTTTCGTCTCTCAGGCCATTTAGTGGTTCCCTGACTAAACTGCTAAAAAGGAGTTCCCATGGAAGTGCTACTACTCTGGCAAAATGTTTCTGCTCCTTATTTTGCCTGCAGGCTTCTCACAGAAGGACATAAGTTCAATCCTTTTGACAGAGCTGACTAATTGCAACAGCAATGATTTTGCCTTTGTATGCACTGGAGCATACAAATGTATCCCAGTGCTTGCTGACTCATTTGTACTTCAGTATCTGTTCTCAGGACAGAAATACAAATGTCTGGTTTTTTAGGCTTTATATGTTCTCCTCCTCTACTCTGGTCCTGAAATAGAAAGGTCACGTTATCCTGTTGTGAAGGAACAGCACATCTTAACTGTGGCATTGGACATGACATTCCTATACATAACTTTGTGTGTTGGTTTTGCTGTGGAAGTTCTTAGTCTGCTCCATTTATATGTTAGGAAACTGCAGCAGTATCAGTTCAGAAAGCTGTTCCATTTCTGGATGGAATGCTTTCGTTTTCATTCTCCCTTCATTTTCATTCTTCCTTCCATCCCAGATTTTGCTGTGAATGGGAGCACAGAATTGGTGCATCTGGTGTGGAGGAAATAAAGAGTAACCCATTCTTTGAAGGGGTTGATTGGGAGCACATCAGGTAAGATGCTTTGCAGAAAAGCAACTGCTCTTCTCTAGGGACTGCTCAGGCCAGCCCTGGTCTGCAGCAGGGAGCAGCTGACTGGTATTTATCATATCCAGCTGTGGGTGAGAGCATTTTGTTCTCTACCTGAAGCTTGCTGAGGTTTAGGTACCTTCAGTCTTGATTCTGTTAAGAAATGAAAGGTGGCTGAATCCTGCTTTGTCTGCCTTTGAAATCTCAATGCTTCATCTGTTCTTCTTGGCAGAGAGAGACCTGCTGCAATTTCAATAGAAATTAAAAGCATTGATGATACCTCAAACTTTGATGAATTTCCAGAATCTGATATCCTTAAACCAACAGGTAAATGATTGTTTGATTCTCTGTGTAAACCTTCCCCTTCTCCTGTAGAATAATCCTTCCTGTTAGTCAGATTGTACTAGATGCTGATTCTGTTTTTTATCATGACCAAATAGCTTGGAAGCCTTGTGGTGCAGGGGGTGCAAGCTGGAATTTGGGTTCCAGGAGATGCAGGCTTGTAAATGATGTGGGAGTTGCCTGAGAAAGGGCAGCTCTCAGAGGCAGCAGAGCTTCCAGAAAGTTCAGATCTCAGCAGGGCCTGAGAGCCCAATGCTGCAGGTTCCCCTCGGTGCTGATTCCTGCAGGCACTTGGAGTAGGGGTGGGGAAGGGTGGAACTGGAGGGGTGAAGGGGATGTTTTGCTGTGAATCTCTGAAGGATCACAGCATAGCCACACACTTGCTCCATGAGTTTGAAAAAAGAATCCCAGACTGGTTTGGGTTGGAAGGGACATTAAAGCTCATCCCATTCCACCCCCTGCCATGGGCAGGGAACCTTCCACTATCCCAGGCTGCTCCAAGCCCTGTCCAACCTGGCCTGGAACACTTCCAGGGACTGGGGCCTCCACCACCTCTCTGGGCAGCCCGTGCCAGTGTTGCACAGCTCACATTGTAAAAAATTCCTTCTATGTGGTCTGAATCTACCCTCTTCTAGCTTACAACGTTCGTGCCATGTCCTGTGTCCCAGCAGTTCTTTCCTGGGGTTGAAGCACGAAGCTGCATCCTGCATTTAGGATATTTTTTTCCTTTAGAAACATTCATCCAGCGTTTTGTATGAAAAGAAACTCTGCAGCTCCAAAGGATAATTAATTCTATTTCTTCTATGTCTTCCCAGTGGCAACAAGCAACCACCCAGAGACAGACTACAAGAACAAAGACTGGGTTTTTATCAATTACACCTACAAGCGTTTCGAGGGCCTGACGGCCCGAGGAGCAATTCCATCCTATATGAAAGGAGGGAAGTAACACAGCTTTACCTGGGACTTCTGAGCCGTGGAATTCTGTTGCTGTACTTTGGGTTTATACCCATAAAAGAACTTGTTATGTTTTTTTAAAGAAAACTTGAGGGCTATCAACTCTTGGAGAAGACTTCAGGACCCTGTTTTGTTACACACCTGGTTGTTATTAAGGATTTTTTTTCCCTGCACCATTGAAAAATTCCACATGTTTGCATCATCTCTGCTGCCAGCACCTTTTGCTGCTTCAGGAGCAAGAGTTTTTTTTATATTCTTTGCCAGACTGCCCAGTCCATTGGGAGATGAGAGCAAGCTTTCCCTTTGGCATTGCAAAGCATGGGATTCTATAGGACTGCGTCCAGTCCTGCATTAAGTGACAAACTCACTCTGCCAATTCTGCCAGCACTGTTTGCCCAGTAGTTGAGGACTCCAGGACAGAGCAAACAAAGCAATAACTGAAGCTTGAGACAGACAACTCTCCAGGAAACTGTCTAGTAGAAGGACACAACTCAGATTGCCTTAACCTTACTTTGTAGTGCTGTTTTTATAATGCTCCCTGGAAGCCTCTTCAATAGCATTTCTCAGCTCTGTCACTGTGGCCCCCAGTTCTGGTGCACTTTACTTTTGGTACTAAGTGACCCTTGAGCCATTTAATATTTTTTCTAAATTAAAAAATTTTGCAACACTTTTTGTTTCCTAAATAGAGGAGAAATGGGCCATTTCCTCCACTGAGCGCTGAGTTTTTGGTTACTGTGTGTCAGGATGGATCCATAAATAATGCAGATAAACTACAGCTGGTCACATAAGTGGGTCTGGAATTAGAGCAGAGGGAGGGAAATTCCAGGAGCCTGATCCTTGGTGGGCAAGTTGTGCACAGCTGGGCCAGCCCCGAGGCTCCCCAGGCTGGCTGCTGCTGTTTCTCGGCCACCTCTGAGCTCTGCTGCATCTTCAGTGGTTTAAAGGCCAAACCCCAACTTCTGTGTGTTTTTTGCTGTTGGTTTGGAGCAGAGCAGGATCAGAATGTTGCTGAGGGAGGCCTGCCTGGTGTTCCCTCACAGAGCTGCTCTTGCTGTCCTGGCTGTACCATCTGCACCTGGAGTGTTTCACAGATGGTGCCTCATGGGGTCACTTTTGGGCCACTGGAACCCACTGTGTCCACTCATTGATTGTTGCCTACTCTAATTTACAAAAGTACATTAGGTTCTGATCAGGGTCTCTCCAGGAGAGCCCCAAAGTGCCTTTTCTTGCCTAAGCCTCTCTCAGAACACAACAGCATTTTGGGAGGGAGGATCCTGCCTCAGCTGAGCTTTTCCTAATTTGTTTTTCTAACCACAAGCTCCACTTTGTGCCCATTTGTAGTTAACTCTGCACTTCCAGGGGCATTAACCCTCAGGCCTGCATGGTTCCAGTCTGGAATTTACAGTCAAATATTAAAAATACAATTCAATGAGTTTTCTAAAAGCATGTCTCAATTCAAATTGTCTCAGATTCCTGCAAACTTCTCTTGGTGCTGAACACTAACTCTGGAGTACAGACAAGACAAAGCTCCAGTGATGTCTCACAGGAAAAAAAAAAAGGCTTCCAGGTCTCTTTAGTCCTGACTTTCTTGATTAGAAAATGAAACAAAATGGATTTGTAGTGGAACTTTTTTTTCACATAGGTGCTTTTAGGGAATGTTTACCTAGATGTCTCTTGACTCGAGTGCCATCCCGAAGGACTGGTGGGGGACTGCCAGTACTGTACAGAACTCGTCAGGGTCCTCCCCTCACCACCCCTCTGCTTTTTGTACATGTCCTACGAGTTTATGACTTGCCATAAGCAGTTCAGACAGCAGTTGGATCCTACCAAGCTGAAATGCAAAACTAGCCTTAATTAGAAGTCCCTGGATCTCTGTAGTCAGAAGGGCTCACTCGGATGAATAAGGGCTAATGGAAGGAATGACTTACAGGATCAGGCTTTCATCAACTCGTCCCTAGATCACATTCTGCTCCCTTATCACTTTGCATGAAGGACTGATAGCAGCTTCTCAAACTGTTCCATCCTTATCCTGCAGTTTCTTCTAGCCATTTGACAATGTTGCCTTATAAACCATTGGAATTAATGTAAGACTACTTTTTTTTCCAATTCCTAACAGCTTAGTTACTGCCTTAAAATAAAAACAAAAATCAAAATCCTTTGAAGCTGCTGTGGCTTAGGAACAAGTGATTTTGAGATAATAGCTGCATTCTTAGCCCTTTACTGAAAGGGACCAGCATTTTCATTTATAAATACCAAAGATGAAGAAGTTAAACAATTTTAAGTTGTGATAAGTTGCTGTGAAAAACCAACTCTCTAGTACTGTGTATTGTGCATTTTTAGTGCTGTGTTTGAAGTGGGACCCCTCAGGTGTGTCACTGGAGTCCAAGGTGAAGCTTTCAATGGCACGAGGAGCAGTTGGGTACCTCATTCCTGTTGTCTTCCAGCAAAAGTTGGATGTCTTTGAATCCAGTCCTGCTGGACACACCTTTGCAGTGGGAGGTTCTCTATCCCAGGTGCACTGTAAGCCTGCATCCTGTTCCAGTTTTTTAGCAACATTAGGGAAAGAAGTGTCTCCTACAGTATCTCCTTCCCAGGATCCATACTTCACTGCTAACAGTAAGGGTTTTGTATGCCTGTTACATTTCCCACGGTAGCCAAACATTTTTACATTTTTTTTTGTTTTGAGGTTCTTAGTATCTTT
>VZRH01007248.1:18611-31105 GCA_013397555.1 Urocynchramus pylzowi | reverse complement strand
CCGGGGGCCAAATTTTTTTTTTTTTTTTTTTTTTTTTTGGGGTTTTTTTTTTTTTTTTCTTTTTTTTTTTTTTTTTTTTTTTTTTTTTTTTTTTTTTAAGCTGCAGTTGCTGGATTTGTAGAAGTAATTCCAATATGAATTTCCAATGGATCTGAACACCTTATGCTGCCAGTTCATCTCTGTATCATGCCTAGCACAAAGCTGCACTAAGTGTTTCTTATCACTGTGCCCTGACTCTGCCTTAACCTCTAAGTTGAAAAAGTCTTCTGTAAATATTTAAAAGCTGTTACAAAATTGTACTGTACAATTTGGCAGGTGTAGTCAACTTTTTATGGAGCGATCTCATTGTATTGTGTAAATAAAATCCTCTTAGTAAACACACTCTTGTTGGTATGTTGTGTTTTACAAACAGGTATCAGGGAATCTTGGAATGGTTTGGGTTGGAAGGGTTTAAAGCTCATCCATTCCCAGCCCCTCCATGGGCAGGGACACCTTCCACTAGCCCAGGTTGCTCCACGCCCCATCCTGGCCTTGGACACTTCCAGGGATGGGACAGCCACAGCTGCTCTGGGCACCCTGTGCCAGGGCCTGCCCACCCTCCCAGGGAACAATTCCTTGCCAATATCCCATCTGTCCCTGCCCTCTGGCCGTGGGAAGCCATTCCCTGTGTCCAGGTCCTGATGATGAGTCCTCCACTTTTCTTGTAGCCCCTCCAGATAGTGGAAGGTGCTGTGAGGTCTTCACACAAATCCCACTTTGCTTGAACTGTTAGTGCCCTTCCCAACCTTCATCAGGAGAAGCCTGGAAGTACATCCAAGGCTGAAGATGGAAATCAAAGCCAGACCTGCTCCAAAGCTGTTTTCTTCTTGAAGACAAGTAGGTAGAAGTGGAGAGCACTTTTCATCAGCACTGACCAAAAATACTGGGGCTTGTTAGAGACGCTCCAGCCTGTGGGTCAAGGCGTGTGGTCTGTGCTGCCTTTAGAACATCACTGCAATGAGGTGCAGGGATGAAGTGAACTTTGGGGTCCTCTCAGAAAAAATGGTGGGAACACTTCCCTGCAAACCAGGCTCTGATGCCAAACTACTCCTAAGACTTTGGAATCACAACCCACACTTACTTAATGAAGCAAGGAAACAAAACCTTGTAGCTCTCTATGCCCTGCTTGTTCTACTCTGCATTTAAAACAATTTTTAAAGGAGCCAAACAAGTCACATATAATTTATACTTTAATACAGAAAAGAAACCATACACCTGGGGTTCATACACAGCACAGGAACACTTCAGTACATCTAGAGTAAGACAAAAGTTGACCTTGTACTTGAAGTAGGTGACTGTGAGAGGAAGAAAAGCAAACACTTTTAAAATTTGATTCAGTGTTCCACTGGAACTCACTCTACTAACAAAATTTAAAATCCAGAATGAATGATTACTTGGGAAAGCCAATAAACTGCAGTGAGTAAGAGGTAAAAACTGCATGGAAATCATGGGAGCTGGATAATGTGCATCCCATGCTGAATCCAGTTGATTGCACAGGGAATCACAAACTCCTCCAGGCACTGACAGTCTGTAACTCCCAAGAGGGCCTGGTGCAGTTTAATAAACTGCCTGAATCCTTCCAGAGGCCGAGCTGACCCTGGGCTGACACACTGGCTGGGATTAGGTTTGGCTGGATATGGTACTTTAGCTGTCAGATTCCAAAAGGTGCTGTTGAAGTGCAATTCTCAGCACCTGATCCCTTGACACAGTCCTGAGGAGGAGCTCTGAACAACATCCACACTTCAGTCCTGAGAGCAGAATGTGTGGAACCTCCAATTCCAGCTCAGCTGGGCAATACCAACACTCATTTACTTAAACCTGACACTGCTGGGGAAATAAATACACACTGGAAAACATAATCACAGAGCCTGGGGACCATCACTGCTGGGCACTCGGGGCCTAGGGACAAGTTCCATCACTGCTGGGCTCACCAGTGCTTCTGTTTGTCCTGAGGAACAGCTCATCACCAAGGCAAGGACTGGGGCTGGGCTGGCCCCTGGTGGAGGTTCATGGGCCATGTATCCTCCTTTCTCTACCACACAAATAGCAATTCATCTGGTGCAATAATGGAGTGTGCATATCACCCCAGCTCTGTGCAGGCACCAAAGGACACCTCTCTCTACGGAGCCAATGATACACAGGGAGGAGTTTTCAAAAGTATTCAAGAGAAATTTAGGCATCTGAACACCTGGGACTCATAGGAGGTCCTGAAATCTTCCCATAGGCACTTCTTTTTAGAAGAAATCTATTTGCTGCACTTGGGAAAGAAGCTAAGAATGGAAATACTGAGAGAATGGAACTTGTATCTGTACTAATGGAAACTAAAATGTGCCTTGGCAGAGATTTGTTACTTGCAACTAAAAATTTCTGCTTGATCTTGTTATGTTACTTGCACTGAAAACCACAAACACCTTGGCAGCAACCAGCAGCAAACTTCACTGCCCAATTCACCATGCACTTGGCTGTCAGAAGGAGAACAATACGAATTTGCTTGATGTTGCAGCCTGGCAAAAAAGGATTAAACCTTCCAGGGCCAGAGTGATACCAACACCTCAGTTTTGCCTAGTCTGACCAGATAACTCAACACTCATGCATTTCAGGTTTCAACCTTTGCCAGAGCAGCACCGACCTGCCCAGCTCTGTGAGGAGCTCCATCCCTCTCCTTCTTGAATGGTTTCAGCTTTTCCTTGCACCAGCACCATGTTTTAAAACTCTGGTTTGGGTACATAGAGCCTTTACTCAGCCTCAGAAGGGATGGCTTTGTGAGGCAGCCAGTTCTGAGTGCCCTCAGCTCAGCTGGGGCAGAGCAGAACTCACTGTGTGCTCATCAGGGGTTAAGCCAGTTCCTACAGGGAACTCTCACAGGGAACTCAGGGCTGCAGGAGCAGGACCAGTGAGGCTCCAGTCCATCTGAGCTAAACCAGCCTGGAGTATGCATGTTCTTACAGCCACAGCTTTGCTGGCCCTGAACCCACATTCCCAGAGCCTTACACAGATCAGGATAATACACTCAGAGCAGCAAAGAAGAGTTGTTCCCAGGTATGTGCATTTTTCTCTTCTTAGGGCTGGTTTACTATTGGTATTTTTTACCTGCCTGACAAAAATGGTCCAGGCAGTTCCAAACTGGGAAGAAAGCAGCTGGCTTTTTAAAGCTGCACAGCAGCTCCTTGGAGAGTCTACAGCAATTCCGACTAAGGGTGATGAGACCAAGGATTTTACTCAGGTAGTAAACTGGGAGCTCCTCCACTGGCTTTATTTGTCTTAGCAGGGGGATGGAGAAGATAACTCAAAGTCTTCAATACACACAGTCACCTCTAGAAAGCTTCTTACATCTATTTAGCTATTAACAGATTTATTTTATTGGTAAAATATCAGCTACAGTCTCTTTTGGATTTTCCTTCAGCATGATCTACTCATTTTACTGAACTTATCAGAAAACATCCCTAAAAACAATGATTCCATCTTATGGAGAAGTTCAGATGGGGAATTCCTGTGAATATGCTTCCTATGGAACTGGCTCCTCCTTCCCTAGGGCAGCAGTACACCACGCTGAATCCAAAGCCAGGTGGCAGTGCAAACAGATTCCTCCATGCTCAGGGTTTGCTGTCACACTGTGCTACATTTCTGCTGGTTGATATAGAATATCATCTCTCCTGCTTTGATCTTCACTCCTCTGTAACTCACAAAAACAAAGCTTTGCCTAATGGTAATGAAAAGCTCTGTCTTGACAGGCCCAGAATTTCCTCTCTCATGTCACAGAAGATGATTCCACACACTTGTGCTCTTCTTTCAGAAGTTTAGATAAAATATTCAGCACCCACAATCCGGAAGCCTTTGTAGTAGAAACAACAGGTCATTTCTTTTTGTCTGAGCAGACATTGCTTTTGATTGCACAATTAAGACTATGGAGTGTGGCTCTTTATTAACATGCTTGAAATATGACAACGTAGTAAGAGCATGAACGAGGATAAAGCACCTTGCAGGAGTCTGTGTCCCATCACCTGGGATGAAACTACGGCGAGAGGGTCCCACATCCAGCAGGACTCTCCACCCTGAGCCACGCTAATCCGGTAGATCGTTAACAACCATTTGGGAGAAGGGGGCGTTCAGCCTGTCCAGTTCATCCACTTGGGGGGGGTGATGCATTAGAACCTCGTGGTCCTCTGAAACATCGTCCCCCACGGTGACCAGGTTTGTTAGGGATTTGCTCCGAACACACTGGAAATCCACGTGGCGGCTCTTGCCCTCCTCCTTCTCCCAGGACATCTGGATGAACGGCCGCTGCACGTAGTTGTAGATCACCTCGGAGCGGCCACCCGGCCTCCTCTTCACCTTCTCCTTGCAGGTGGGATACCCTGGAAACACAGACAGCCACTCAGTTCCACTGCACCTCTCTGACTCACAAAGGGACAACAGGATTCCAGAACACCCAGGTAGGAGTGACTCTGGGGTCAGGGCGGGACACACACACAACTCAGTAGACAAATGCTCAGATTCCACATTTAGCATTACTGGCTTGCAAAAGACTGTTCTCTTTTCCCCTGAAAAGGAGTCCTGGAAGGCTGGGCATCCTTCAAGAAGGAAAACTTAAAGCTCCAGGACCAGGTCATCCCCACGTGCCAAAAGATGAGCCAGTGAGGATGAAAAGGAAAAAGGGCCAGATAAATCAAGAGGACTATGAGAATGTTGTGAGATTATGTGGGGAGAAAATGAGGAGTCAAGGCTGAACGTGAGCCCAGGTGGGCAACAAGGCCATGGAGACCTGGGCTGTACCAGCCATGGTCCGTCAAGCAGGCCCAGGGCAGTGATTGTCCCCCTGTGCTGGGCACTGCTGAGGCACCTTGAGTACTGTGTGCAATTTTGGGCCCCTCACAACATGACAGACATTGAGGGCTGGAGCATGTCCAGAAAAGGGAATGGAGCTGGGGAAGGGTCTGGAGCACCAGGAGCAGCTGAGGGAGCTGGGAAAGGGGCTCAGCCTGGAGCAAAGGAGGCTCAGGGGGGATCTTGTGGCTCTGCACAGCTCCTGACAGGAGGTGGCAGCCAGGGGGGTCGGACTCTGCTCCCAGGGAACAAGAGACAGGACAAGAAAAAACAGCCTCAAGCTGTGCTGGAGGGGTTTAGATTGGATATTAGGGAAAATTCCTTCACCAGAAGGGTTGTCCAGTTCCTGGCACAGGCTGTCCAGGGCAGTGGTGCAGTCACCGTCCCTGGAGAGATTTAAAAGACATGTGGATGTGGCACTTGGGGATGTGGTGGGCTTAATGGTTGGACTCAATCATCTCAGAGGCTTTTTCTAACCTAAATAATTCCATGATTGTCTGACAAGAGGGTGCAGCACTGTGTGTAGTCAGCCTGCAGGTGCTGCACAGCACCAGCCATTCTGTGAGCAAACATAGCTACTATAAAAATAAGTCTCCCAGGACAGAGCCCAGCATTCTCTAAGCTCCCTAAGGGAAAGCTTGGATCAGCAGGTGGAAGCATCTGACTCCTGTTTCCTGTTTACTCATTCCTAAGGAGACAAGTCTTTCTCACACATGTTATGTACCTTTCCTTTAAGTTTTAAGTCTCCTAAAGTGGAACACGGTAGGGGTAAAGGAAAAACATGCTGAGTTTTAACTGGCTTCGTAAAGAAAAATGTAAAACACAGAGTAAACAAGGAAATGCCTGGAGTCCTGAAGAAATCAGGCTTTGCTGACTGTGGAGTCACCTGCTCATGCATTTATTTCCCTTGCTGAAGCAGCACTTTACCTTCGATGCCAATGCGAATGTTCTTCAGGCCCCGTTCCTTTAACACAGCTTTTGCCACGTCCCGGTTCTCAATGTACTTGAAGAATCTGTACAGCTTGGAACTGTAAAGGACTTGAGAAATAAAAGAGGTGATTAGAATCAACAAAGAGGAACCTTCTCCCTGCTTCTGACATGCCCTGCTGTGCCAAAAGCCAGGTGTGGATTCCAAGGATTACTTCAGGTGTCTGTTTTCCTCACTGGGATTAATTGCACTTCCTTTTGGGAGGGCAGAGATGCACATCACAGTCTCGATAGACTGGGTGGTGATGGGAGTGTAAAGCAAAGAATATTCTCTCATTAGGGAGCTTGGAAAAGGCTGAGGGGGAGGCAGAAACAGAAGGAAAAGTGCAGTGAGCGCTGGGATCAGTTTTAACTAGCCAGGCATCCTGCCTCCAGCAGCACCAGCTCATACAGAGCACACAAATCAGGGCTCCATGTGCCAGCATCTCCTCCTGGCATTGGGAATGTGTCTTTTCCTTATGGCTGGGTGTGTGTGGAACAGAGTGCAAAGCCCTTACTTTGTGAATACTCCTCTCCCATGGGAGGTGGATGATCCTCATCCCAGTCCACGGTGTCCTCATCGGTCAGCACGACGATGTGACACTCCCGCTCGCCCTTCCGCGCGCTGTCCACCATGATGGGCAGGATCAGCTCCTCCAGGTAGCTGTCAAACTGCTTGTGAGCCCCATCATTGGAGAGCTCGTGTAACAGAGCACCTGAGGAGACACAGAGCACAGCAGCTTTGCCACAGCATGAAAATATCTCAGCTCTGCGCTTCCCAGATCGATCCAAGAGCACAGCCAGAATTATTCTTCAGACAAAATGCTCAACATATGTTCAGACACATCAACAGCCTCCAGATCCAGAACTGGCAAAGTCAGAAGTGCAGACTGCATTTCAAATGGGATGCAAATTGCACTGCAGAACCATTCCATTCCCATTAAAAACCCACCAAGCTCCAATCAATACAGTGAAACAGTAACAGACTGAATAATTAATTCATTATGATACTTAACTTGAATTTCCAACAACAACCTCTGCCCTTGAAAGTACATTTTGCTGCCTTCTCTGTGATCACTCACCAGAGAACAGGGCAGGAAATTCCACCCACAGCCTGTGCTATGATACCACACACCCCATTTCAGTAAAGTGCCTTTCACAGACCCGCCTGTGTTAAAAGTACTTCTTTTTGCCAGCATGCCCACCAGAAAGCTGCTCCCAATCAAATCCCTTCATGACCAGGAATTCTACTGCTCTCCAGATTTGGTATCCTTGGTTCCTGCTCTGCCCATCAACCTTTAGCTTAAATTATTCATGACACTCTGGTGCATTTTGGATAGGGGTGATAATCCTGCTTTTAGCCTTCATTTTTTTGGCAATAACAGCAAGCTCTGCTCAGCCTCTGTTAGAAAAAGAGACTAAAACGTTGATAATTTGCTTTTGGAGCAAAGTGCCTGTGTTATGAAGGATTCGGTCACTTCACTTTGGATTGAGGCAGCCAAAGGAAGCTGTTTAAATGCAACTTGAGGCCCAATGAAATCCATGTACTCATGCTTAAACTAAAGCACAAGATTAAGAATTGCACTGAATCAGGATCAGAGTGCTCAACGCCCTGCAGATGATCTCCTAAGAGCTGATTTCTCTTCATACTTACTTAAATCCTGACATTTGATTGTGTTGAAATCAAAGTTTATGCAGAGGTAATCACATGTGTCTCGAAGGTCTGGGATGGAAATCCCATCAGGGCAGTTAATGATTCCGGTTTTGTAATAATCCTGTGAATAAAAGGACAGTTTTTGGAGAGAAAAATTATGAACATCTTGGACTATGATAATTCCTAATTAGTTCTTTATTTTGTTTACTAATATTGGAGAGATACTGAAACTATTTATAGCTCTGTGTACAGTAAAACAGCCCTGCTTGTCTGAGAATCTACATCTTTTTGCAGATCCTCTAGGGTCTGATAAATGATGAGCTCCAGTTAAAACTTTTCCACGGCACAGGGTTTCATAATATCATAATATGCAATATGTATTTATATGCAACCACAAGGCCAGGATACAGCTCAGGAATTACAACAGCAGGACACAGGCAAGGTAAAAGGCAACATGAACAAATATCTGAAATGTAGACTTATACCAAAACCTGCTATATTTTTTCTTTAGAAATCACAATGCAAAACCTAAAACCAGAACGTCCCAGGGAGTGCAGCTGCCTGGAGATGGCTGAGCTGTGCACATGTGACAAACAGATTGTTTGTTTCTTTCCTCGCCGCCTGCAGAGCTGCCCTTACCAGCACGGTGCGGAACACGGCTGAGCTGATCCCCTCTGCGATCTCGTACTCGCCCTTCTCGTTTGGCCGGGTGAAATTGTATTCTCTGCCTGGCCCAAACATTCTGCAAGAGGTGAAGAACTGTGTAAGTGCACAAGAACATCGAAATGCATTTATTCCAGAGACAAACAGGTGCACTGGGGTTAAAACATTCTTTCCTGTGAGGGTGAGGAGGGCCTGGCAGAGGCTGCCCAGAGAAGCTGTGGCTGCCCCAGCCCTGGAAGTGTCCCAGGCCAGGCTGGATGGGGCTTGGAGTAACCTGGGATAGTGGAAGGTGTCCCTGCCCATGGCATGGGCTGGGAATGAACTGAGCTTCAAGGTCCCTTGCAGCTGAGGCCATTCCATGAGTCTGTGATGAAGCCTAGCAGTGATACAGAGATACAGTAACTTAAACCTTCACTCCAATCTCTTCCTTAGTAAATAAGGACAAGAGTTGGCTCGGGGAGGCTTCTGTTGCTATGGCTACTGCACTCTAAGGAACAAGCCAAAGGAACAGATCATTCAGTCCTGGGGCAGAAAATCCCCTGGGAATAAAGCCCTTGCACTGACCTACACCAGATAACTCCACATGGCTTTAGATACCTTGTTTTACACAATAACCCATGCAAGAGTCAGTGACCCAAAAGAACCCTTTGGCCAGAGAGGGGGGAAGTGCTGGCAATACAGCACACGAGGATTTCTTGGTGCAGCAATAGACTCCAACCTCTCAGTAGGAGCTGAGTAACTTCTCTTTCGGAAGAGTATCGAGAGGTGGCAGCAGGAGGAGATGGAGCATTATCATATTCCCCATTCAGGAGGAAGGTTATCAGCTGGGGACAGATGTGCAGCTGACAGACCAGGCAAACACTTGGGGAGAAGGAAAAGGAGACCACCTTTGGCTAAAAGTATGCATGTTTTGATGGACATGGAGACTTATCTAGAGAACCACCAACTCTCCATCTGCTCAGGTCTTCCGGGCCTCACTCACAGCCAAATTCTGGCTGAGGTCCCCGTGTGTACAGATGAGATCACAAAACAGACATTACGTGTTTATTCCATTAAAAAAAATTTTAGACTGTCCTGATGTACCTTGAAGGTAACAGAAGTGACCCACCTTCCCAGCATGGTGTCAGGGTGAGCAGTGAAGATCTGGGGATTCACTGCAAAGCGGGTGCCATCCACCACCAGGGTCACTTTCTCTGGAGCTACTGTCTGGGAACTGCTGCTTGAAGACAATGCACAACATCCATGGCGTTCCTGGGTATTAAAATATTCCAGCTGTCTCTTATTTCCATCTGGGATATGGCAGTTGTGAGGTTCTTCAGGAGCAGACAGCATGCTACTGATCTGGAGATTTACTGGGCAAGTGTTGTGTCGGCATTCAGAATCCAAACCTGAAGGACACAAACAAACATTGCAAGGGGAGGAGAGAATTTATTGAAAAACATCATTTCATAGTAACACTTCCTACTGAAATGAGAAAACTGAGTCATGCAACAATTAAGGATGCCATAACTGTCAGGGCGATGTTATATGACATTAAACTAGGCTGTTATTGAACTGAACCAGCAGCTGGCTGTTTTGGTGAGCCATGGTGCTTAATGCTCTTTGTTAAAGTAAGATAGATTCAGGTAAAAAGGGCAGCAGCACAGGAATTAAACAAGGCCAGAAATACAGACCCAGCCTACTGGCAGGACTCCCACAGGAAGCTGAGCAGCAGCACACACCTCACCAGAGTGGTGTAAGGCAGCAGTGCCCAGTGCCAGTCTGTGGTGGGCACACAGGACTGTCCAGATGCCTGCAGTGAATCTGTTCAGGGCCAGCTCCAGGCTGACCAGGGCACTCCTGTGGGATGGCCTTGCCAAGATGCTGAACTCTGCTGTGAACTTCTGTCCTTTAGAGCAGCCTGGCACAGGCAGGGCACATACTGCCCAGTGCAAACTGCCCTGTGATACTGGAACATCTCCCAAAACAGAACACCCCTTAAAGCCCAAAAAATAATCTCCCTCAAAGACTGAGGACATTATCCTTACCCTCAGTCCTGGGAACTGCAGGGCTGTGATCTCCTAACACCACAGAACTTTCTTCTGACTCATGGGCTGCTACAGTTCTGTTTTCCACAGGACAACTGGACCCAAGATTTCTCAGCCAGTCTGTGCCCCCAGCACAGTTCCCATTCATGCTGGGCCTCCGTGCTGTGAGGAGTTGGTGGCGTTTCCTAAGAGAAGAGCTGGAGAGAGAATCCAGGTTGTTAGCTTTGGAAGAAACTCCCAAGCAATGAAGTTCAAATCTCTGTATCTGGTACCACAAACAAGGTCCCTCAGGCTCAAAAGGCATTTCTTCAGGTATTTAACTGTGTTTCAAAGGCTTATGGTGCTAGTTATGCCCTTACCCTCACCTGAGAAGAAGGGAAAAAAAGATTTTAAAGTAATCAGGGGTCTATTAAATCTATTTAATCTATAGATCTTCACTTTTTTAAAGCTAAGTCTAAAGCCACTGATGTATTTAGATCACATGTGTATTCCTGCAAATACCTTCCTGGCAACTCCTCCAGACCTCTACAGCCCTTTAAAAATGTTTATATTCTTGACTCTCAGTCCTGGCCAAATGAGCTCTATAACATGGTTACAGCCTGAAATGTAACATTTTCCCAGTTAACAGCTCAGGCATTGCCTCTTAACCACCCTGAGGTTTGACCAGGAGGTTCTGGGCTCCCAGTCACTGCTTGGTTTTGGCTCTTTCTTCCTGGTTCATGCTGTGCTGTCACACAGTGCTCCCCCAGTATTTAACCCACTACAGTCCCACAACAAACACTTGGATGGTGCAGAAGAGCCATGGCTGGAGCAGCCCCACACACGATGCTTTAACCACTGCACTCACATCTGGAATGCTCCTCCAGCATCTGCAGAGACACAGCTTCCTTTTTTTCCAAGTAAAATTCCTTCCTCCTATCTTTAAGACCCACTCCACTCCTTTGTATCTCCTAACAGATCAGATCTCTTTGCTGTCTCTTTCCCTCATTCTCTCTGGCATTTGCTTTGCTCTGGACAAGAACCAGCTCCCCTTTCCTGGCTTCAAGTGTTTTCCTTTCACTCTCTCAAACATAAAACACCAATTTCCTCATTAATGAATTTTTCCAATTTCCCCCCTGCAGAACAATTGTCCTGTGTCTTTCCCTTGGCTGAATGATGACTGCAGGGCCTGCGGGTGCCACCTCTGACGCCTGGCAGAACACTGCCATGGCAGAGACAAAGCAGAAAAAACACAGCACTAATAAAACAGCAAAATGCCAAGCCAGAGTTGCTGAGTTTTCTGGCCAGCACCTGCTGAGGGTGAAGGCCTTAATGAGCAGCTCAGTGCTGGGTTTCAAGCCCATCATTACTGGCAGTCTGAATTAAGTATTTTATTCTTAATGAGAATTTAAAAAATGAGTAATAATTCATTTCTTTTGGTCTGTAAACCCAATTCTAAATTGCCAGCACTATTATATCTGTATATTTTTAGAAAATCTGCTGCTTACACATCATGTGATGGTCATCCAAAGGAAGATTTTTGGCAACAACAAAACCATTTATTTTTTTCTCTGGCATGGCTGGCAGCACAGTGACACAAGGAGCCCCCAAGGGTCATCTCAGTGCCTACAACCTGAACAGCACCCAGAGCACTGCCTTGCCCTCTGCTCTCATTAAAATATCCAGTGTGAGAAAACTCCCTCCCCCCACACCTTTTAGGCTGCTTTCCTGTCCTGGCTGCCTGGACCCTGGAGAAACCCCTCAGCAGTCCCACCAGAAACCCCTGTAAATGCTCCTTGTACCTGGGAACAGACTCATGGAATATCTTGAGTTGGAGGAGAACATCAGTATGAGAGTCCACCTCCCTGCTGCTCACAGGACCACACACAACTACACTGTGTGACCAAGCATCCTCCAGGGAGAATCATGGATATTCTGAGCTGGAAGGGACCCACAGGGATCATCGAGTCCAGGTCCTGGTCAGACAGCCCAACAATCCCACCCTGTCCCAGGAGCTCTGGTAGCTTTGGGGCTGTGCCTGCTCCCTGGAGAGTCTGGTCAGTGCCCAGCAAGCTCTGGGGGAAGAACCTTTCTTAACATCTTAAGTGGGACGGATGTGGTTACATGAACAAATCTTTTACCTGATCAAAAGTAACACAAACTCCATGAGAACAACCTGAGCAACCCTCTGCCCTCTTCTCCTGTCTGCCAGAGCAGCAAAGGGGTGGTAAGAATGTCCAGCAGTGCCAGGCAGTGGGACACAGGGGTGTGGAGGGAAATCTAAATATGAAAAGCCACACAATCTAAAACACCCTGGAGGTAAAAAAAGCCCACCCCTATCC
>VZRH01007248.1:0-18579 GCA_013397555.1 Urocynchramus pylzowi | reverse complement strand
CCCCCCCCACCCTGCCACCAAAAGCCTTTAAATCAATTCCAGAATTGACAATGTCTAGTGGAACAAAAAGTCAACTATTTCCCTGTTTCACAGCACTGTAATTATTGTGAGGAAATGGAATTTTTCAAGACTGCAAATGTTAAAGTATTTATACAACTAATAATGTGATTTCAAACACATTCACTGAATTATTACATTGTATGTTTTGACCCTGAGATTAGCTCAGTTGGCTGGAGCATGATGCTGATAACACCAAGGTTGTACATTCAATCCCTGCAAGGGCTGTTCACTGAAGATTTGGACTTAATGATCCTTGTGGATCCCTTTCAACTCAGAACATTCTGCAAACTGTAATCTGAATCAAAATGCTTTAAAATTTGGTAACTGCACTGAAACCCAAAACTGTTTTTTAAAATGCAGTTCAATTTACTTAGGGAAAAGTATTTTGAGATAGGGAAAAGAATACCCTTGTTGAGCAGACATAACCCTAACCCTGAGGGAAAGCCCTTAAAGGGAGTCATTCTTGAGACTTGCTGGCTGTCAGGAGGAACCCCAGAATGCTCGGGGTTGGAGGGACCTTAAAGCATCTCAAGGGACACCTGCCACTAGCCCAGGTTGCTCAGAGGAACAGACACCACACTGGGATGTGCTCAGCAACTCTTTTCCCCAGCATTAACTTTCCTACTTTGAAACAATATCCCTGACAAAGCTGATGCTACCACACTCACCAGGGAGCAGAATTTGCTCTGTGAGCTGACAAGAACTCCATTAAGAAAACAAGATAAGCATAAAATTTACTTCTTGGGCCTCTTTCTTCCAGGAGTGCTGAATTGCTGCAGCTCTGCCAACAACCTCCCCTTGCAGTGCCTGAACAATCTCTTGATTATTTAATACATTACTCAGCAGAGAGGAGAAATTAGGCAGGAAATCAGATCAGCAAGTAGAGTATATGAAGACAAAGAGTAGTGTTATTCAGGGACACTTAGACTCCATAACTTCCCAGAGCTCTGCCTTACAAGCCCCATTTAAGTGATGTCAAATAGCACGAAACACCAACAGACTGAATTTCACAACAACCAAACTGGGTTGGGTGAATGTTGAAATCTTCGTTCATCACCTCAAGCTCTGAACTAAATGCAGAGACCCTGCACACCCTTCAGCAGAGTCCTTAACTACAGCAGCTCAGAAATTATTTACAGAACTATCACCAGTTACACAGGAACTACAATACACCAATTTTCCCTTGTCATTTTCCCCCTTTTGCTGCTTAATCTGCTAAGCAGGATTGTCAGGGAAAAAAATGTCCCAGCTGTTTGACATCTTTCTCCTCTTCCTTTTCTGTTTTCTTCAACAAAGCTGAGCACCAGCAAAACCTGCTGAAAACAGCTGCTCTTTGCAATGTGGTGGCTCTCCCAAACATAAGATCTGACTTTCCTCTTTCCTGGAAGTGGAACATCCAGTCCTGCTGATCATCCGACCCAGCTCAGGCTGATGGTATTTCCCTGTCTCCTGGCCCCTCCTGGCATACCAAAATCCTGCACGTCGTGTGTCAGCAGAATTGAGGGAAATGAGAAAAGATCATTTGGCATGTCTGGCTGCTACAATAAATCCCCAAACTGGTCATTTAATGTGACAAATATATTACAAACACACCCAGAACCCAGTGGGGAAACAAGTACATAAAGACTTCAAGGCCAAACTCCTGCATGACCAGCTTACAAATGTCCCGGTTTCCTTTCATGCCCAGGATCAAGGAGAACTACCCTGGTGAGAATGAATGCCTATAAATAATAATTAGCACCATTCAGCTTCAAAGCTTTTTACAAATAGTAACTGCTCATTGCTCCTAAGAGCCCAGGGAAGCACTGCAGGGAAGTGTTTTATGAGAGAAAACAGGGACACAGAGGCAGAGACCTAATCCTCAGGCTCAGAGCAGCAGGCCCACTGCCTACTCAGGTGTTACTGACTTGGAGCACGTTCACCACTCAGCTCCTGTGCTAGCAGGACAAACACTGCCAGGTTACCACCCTCCTTAGAGGGCTCCTTCCATGCACGTTTCCACCCTCTGGGAAGTGTAAATTGGCTGGTGCCACAGGATGGCTCAGGAGCAGTGAACAGGTACCCGATGTCTTTCTTCACTTCTCTATGACTTGTTTGCATGCTCAGATCCTGAAGGAGCAGGTAAGGACCAGTCCACAGAGGAGCTGAAGCCTCCCAGCTGGATTGTGGGAGCTGGGCACTCAGGAGCAGCAAAAGCCCCATGTCATATTCAGCACTAAAGATCAGAGAAAGAGCTCCTCTAGCCAGAGAAAAGCTGGGTTTTTAAATTCTTCTTAAGAGAATCAGTATCAGAATCAAAAATCAAAATTCCCATCTGGCTCTGGCCATACATGGAGCATGTGGGCCCCTCCTTCCTCTGGAACACAACAATGTCAAGAATGAGCTGTGCAACTGCACAAACATCTCTGTTCTCCAGACCCTGAACTGGTGGTCCCACTGAAATCATCTCTATTTGAACTTGTCTAGAGCCTTGTCTTTTGTTGAGTGAAAAACATGGAAGCCATATTTAAATTGCTTTTAAGCACAAAGTGGAAACACTTTAATTTTGCAAGGCACCTTTGGTACAAACAATTCATGCTGCAAATGCTTTGCAGAGATAAAGAGGCTGATTCCTGTTCTTTGCAATCCTGAAGGAAGTATTCTGGAATGTAAAGAGGCTGTGCCATCTTCAGTACATTAGCCTTCCCCACCCTAAGGGATCTAAAGCACATCCAAAGCCACTTCCCAATGCACACAGCTCTCACCCCATTACTGGAAGACCTGAATGGCTTCATTTGCACAGAGCACCTTGAACAAGGTGGTGCCATGAAAAGAAACTCAAATATTGCAACGTGGCCAGCAGAGAAAACCCATTTAGATACAGCACATTTACTAATCAAGAGAAAACAAAAGCATCAGTACAAATGTGCTGGTTTCCACTTTTTATTTATTGTATTACTTAAATACAATATTCTATTGTATTTATAAAGATATACTCCTTATCATTGGAATTTTTTTGAAGAGCCATTATAGAGTATTTTAGGTATGAAGAATTTCACAGAAACTTCAAAGAAAAATAATGAAAAGTATAGCTGCCAAAATCCATTGAGGAGTAAAGCCCTTGCTGTAAGACCTGACAGCTTATACAGGGTTCTCAGTGTCATCTGGCATGGCAAGAGATAAGGTGTAAGAGAGTAAGAACAGTAGAAATGAGTGGCTTTACTTCACCATTTGGTTTGCAAATGGTGAGGAAGCACCAGCAGTGAGTGAATCAGCTGGTGAACAATCCTCCCCTCTTCCTAAACCACAGCCTAACCATCACGACAGAAATAAAACTCCAAACAACTCATTTTTAAGGTGACAACACTCCTTTAAGCCTAGAAAAACATTCCCATGTACAATTATTCTCAGAAATATGAGCAAGCAGGAAACACGCGTACGCAGGGTGTGCCTGACCTAATTCCACAGTCCTACACCGAGAACAAGATGGATTTCTAAAGGAACTGCACGTCTTTCCACACTGGCTAAAGCCTGGCTTTAATTTGTGTCCTGGTTTAACCCCACGTGGCAACTGAGCCCCAAACAGCCACGTGCTCACTGCTCCCTGGTGGGATGGGGAGAGAACTGGAAGAGTAACTCGTGGGTTGAGATCCAGACATTTTAATAGGTAAAGGAAAAGAGAAGGTTGTGTGGAGACCTCACAGCACCTTCCAGGATCTGAGGGGGCTCCAAGAAAGCCAGAGAGGGACTGCTCATAATGAACTGGAGTGACAGGACAAAGGGGAACGGCTTCCCACTGTCAGAGGGAGAGATAGATGGGAAAGTGGGAAGGAATTCTTGGCTGTGAGGGTGGGCAGGCCCAGGCAGAGGCTGCCCAGAGCAGCTGTGGCTGCCCCTGGATCCCTGGANGAGGGATAGATGGGATAGTGGGAAGGAATTCTTTCCTGTGAGGGTGGGCAGGCCCTGGCACAAGGTGCCCAGAGCAGCTGTGGCTGCCCCTGGATCCCTGGAAGCATCCAAGGCCAGGCTGGATGGGGCTTGGAGCAACCTGGGACAGTGGAAGGTGTCCCTGCCATGACAGGGGGTGGAATATGATGAATTTTAAGGTTCCTTCTATCCCAAGCCAGTCTGGCATTCTGTGACTCTATAAAAGCTGTGCATGCAAGTAAAGCAAAAAAGGAATTAATTTCCCACTTTCCATGGGCATGAAGATGTTCGGCCATGCCCAGGAGAGCAGGGCTCCATCATCACCTGGGAAGAAAAACAGCATCACTCCTAACATGTCCCCTGTTCCTTCTTCCCCCAGCTCTGTATGCTGAGCACGATGCCATAAGGAGTGGAATATCCATCCCTGGGTCAGCTGGCCTGGCTGTGTCCCCCAGCCCACTGGTGGGTGGGGAGCAAAAAAGGCCTTGGCTCTGTGTGAGCCCTGCTCAGCAATAACTAAAACACCCCTGTGTTATCAATCTCTTTTTTCCAGCAAAAATCCAAACCACAGCCCCCTATAAGCTACTAGGAAGAAAACTAACTTTATATCAGACAAAACCAGCATAAATTCTTAGGTCTCCTTAGAATATTACAAAAGTTTCTCTAAACATAAAAGCAGAGAAATTAGCAATGATTGGCTTTCTACTTTGGAGAGAAAAAGGGCAATCTCATGGGTTTAAGATAAATAAGGAGAAGTGTTTCCTGTACCTAAGGATTAGGGGAATCACTGGAAGGAATAAACCACAGCAGGGAATGCAGCACAGAGATAGTGGATCTCCCCTGGCTGGGTAACATTGGTTAAGTAAAAAAGCAGCCATCAAACTTGATCTGAAAAATTATAGTATTGGCAAGTCAGCAGCAATCCAACTTCTAATTTTCATAATAACTATTTGCTTCTGATCATCAGATGAAGACTTTCCCAGAAAAAGAGAAAAAACCCAAACAATTCTGCCTGTCAGCCTAGTTCACCTGCAATAAAACTTCCCAGTGGCAGGGAGGCATTCCAGAGAGCAGTGCAGAGTGACAGGAACTCATCTGGTAGAAAGAAAGGCAAAAAGTGAAATGCTCTCCTCTCTTAAAAAAATAGACCTGACCTGATGGCTCATTCTGTAACTATGAAGGATCTTAAAACCCCCCCAGTGCCACCCCCTGCCATGGCAGGGACACCTTCCACTGTTCCAGGCTGCTCTGAGCCCCATCCAGCCTGGCCTTGGGCACTGCCAGGGATCCAGGGGCAGCCACAGCTGTTCTGGGCACCCTGTGCCAGGGCCTGCCCACCCTCCCAGGGAACAATTCCCTCCCAATATCCCATCCACCCCTGCTCTCTGGCAGTGAGAAGCCATTCCCCTTTGTCCTGTCACTCCAGGCTCTTGTCCCAAGCCCCTCCCCAGCTCTCTTAGTCCCTTTAGGCACTGGAAGGAGCTCTGAGGTCTCCCTGGAACCTTCTCCTGTCCAGGCTGACAGAAGGCCCAGCTCTCCCAGCCTGGCTCCTCAGGTCTCTCCCAGCCAGGGAAACCAGCACCTCCAGACTGAGCCCCAAGCACTGCCCCATGTACCTGAACGAGCAGAGATGCTCAGGGCAAGGTGAGACTTTGCAGGTGCACCTGTAGATACACCTGGAGCACTGGAGAACAACATGGTCCAGGCATTCACCTGGACTGTACCAGAGGGAAAAACATCTAACTGCAGCTTTCACATGCTTTTCACAAACCTACTGATCCTCATTTCATTTTCCCAACACAAACACAAGCAGACAATAAAAGCTGATTTATAGGTATTTATAGGTTGAACCAGCACAGGCACATGACAAAAAGCTTTTCCCTTGTTATGAAATAACTCTATCAATATACAGAGGATTCATTTTCTATCTGGCTTCAAATGAAAGATGGAAAATAATGTCCATCAGGCCTGATGCAATGCAGGACAGCCCGAAAATGTTGGCAAGAGACAGCAAGGAGGCTGATGAAATGCTTGATTGTTTCTCCCATTCTGTGCATAGTGCTACACTGTTAGCAAAGTTTACTGACTTACTCATTTACTTGAGGCTCAACAAAAATCCACTGTTTCTACAAATGCAATTCAAAACTACAGTTGGCAATATGGGTTTAAGGGTTTAACACTGCACTTGCACACCTTGATTTAAGACCCGGGGGTCACCAGGTCCTTCTGTCACCAGCAGTGCTCAGTTTATGCACTGAACTGACCCTTCATCACTGCCTCCCACTCACAGCAGCTTTTCTTTTGCCAATTTACAATCCCCAAGACTGAAACCTGCAGAAAAATAATGGATATTTATTAACTGGATGTAATCTATTATAAACTTTCCCAAAATAGGAAGGTCACGCTGTGGCAGCCTCACCAATAGAACAGATGAAATGCATCCAGCAATGTTCTACCACGGGAGCAAAATTCCTCACCACAGCAACAAGTTACAGCTTTTTTATTTCCCTCCCTCTGAGGCCCAAGGTATTCATGTTAGAGAGCAAACACAAGCAAACTGTGAAGGGTATTTCTTCACAATACTGGAATAAAGTCATCTGAAAAATTATATTTGATCCTCATAAAGAGCTTCTTACCACTATGGCAACTGCAGCGTTGCCAGTGCTATCTGATTAAATTCAGCACTTTTAATAAAGCTGGCCATGCCCATACAGAATACACACCTCCTTCCTTGGCAGAAGGCTGGATTGTGCAGATATGATCAGGGAAAGGAAAAAAAAACTGTGGCAAAAGATGAGCTGTTGCAAATACAAGCAGGATATTTTTACCCAGAGACAGGAAAAACAAATGTTCCCTAGTAAAATAAACAATACTGAGCTAAATAAAGTTTTAAGGCAGGTGACACCTGTGAGTTACACTTTCTCTTCACCTGTGTTAAATTAAGCTACAAATACTTAGGTGAAAGCCTGCACCAGGAGTAAGTGCTGCAGACAACAGAGGTTGGCTGTGTTCTCTGCTCTACCATTTGCTGCAAAAGTATTTATAAAGATTTCAGAAAATCCCACAGACTTCAGCAAAGCATAAAAAATCAAAAGCTGCCTTATCCCTTTGGATTTAAAAAACCTTTTATTTCTCAACTTTTGTTCTTAAGCAGTTAAATCAAACTTGGTTCCAAACTCCCACGATTTCAATTCCTGCATTTGTATTATGAGAAGTCCAGTTTTTCAATTATAAACTGCAGCAAACAGCATAAGGACAAGAGTATTTCTGAGGGAGTTCTACCAGAGAATCTGATCCACCTGCAACCACCAGAAGCTGATCACCCACATTTCCTGGTGTAGCTCTGGAGCAAACCCTGTGCCAAGCACCCCTCACTTACTGCCGGCTCATCCGTGCTGGTGCTCCCTGCACCACGATCCCGAAATCCTCCTGGAGCAGAGGAAGCACCAGGCACAGCAAAGCCTCGGAGTTTAAACTCCTCCACAGCACTGGTCACTCCCCCAAAGCCCGGGCGGCTGATTCATGTAAATATTTCAGGTTAAAAGTCCCTCCAGCTGATTCGTGGAAAGTTTGAATATAATCAGTGCAGTAACAGCTTAAAGTCTCCTCTTTTCAGTAAAAGCCTCCCAAATCTCTCTCTCTCTCTCTGCAGATTCCTCATCCAGACTGTTTTTGCAGGAATTGTGTGGTAGAAAAGGCTCAGTTTTATTAAACCCTTGATGCCATTTGGTAAAACACCCTCCTGCCACACATCCCTTGGACAGGCAGAGAGAAATTAGCCACCAGAATTTTTGCTTATGTACATAACTATGAGCACATGGATTCCCAAACCCAGGAGCCCTAGGACTTGGGCCCAAACAAATTTACAGTAACTGAGGATAAAATAGTGAGTTATTTTGACACATCAGAGCATTGCTGAAGAGCCTCAATAAGAACCACCACTTTCCCTCAGTGCTCCTATGCCATGGCCAAGGCAATACACGTTTATGTCACCTGGAAATGTTACCCTGTGCCAGCTCAAATATTAAATAAATCGATTCTATTTCTTACTGCTTACCCCTAAGATACCGATGGATTACTCAGAGACTGCTCCAAACACAATTTCACAAAACAACACAATTAAATATTTCACATATCCTCAATAATATATAATTTTTAATGTAAAGAGAGTCTAAACAGGCAGGAAACTATTTTCTTCCTGACTCATGCCAGTGATAAAGCACATGTGTCCTGGCAAGTCTGAATAAAAGATGCCTTTACAGAGCTCTTAATTAAAAACAAATCAAGCAATGCAACAGAGAAAAAAAATCCATGTCACTAATTTATGAACTTTTATATGCAAAAACTTGTTATTACTTTTGGTTTGGGGGCAAGATTTTATTTCTTTACTGCCCAATTCTCTCATCTGTTTAGATACAGGTGCAGTAAAGCACCTGTGGCCTGGTAGAGAGGCTGAGGAAATGTAAACAGCAAGAATCTCTAATCACCAAGATTGTTGTCCCACATCAGGTAAGGCTGGTGGCCATCATCAGGAGAAAGAATAGATGTATATGTTTTAATATATAATTTACATAATTTGTGTATGTATAATTTATAAGTTAGCTTTTATAATTACCCTATCTGTTTATAGGACAGCAACTGTCCACTGTGGATCTCTCAAGATGAGCATTGGTGTATTATCAGTGTGTTCTGAACTACACAATTTTTAATTAAAGTAAAAATTAAAAATTCAGCAGAGACAATATCCTAAACCAAAATTCCTCTTCTCATTTGCAGAGCTTTTGGTTTGCTACAAAAAGCTACCTGACATTTCACCCACGGCAAAAAGCACCTACTTGTTTGGACTCTTATTTTGGAAAGGCTGCGAGCAGCTCAGAACTCCACCTTCCTTCTCTGGAAGGGATCCCAACAAGTAACTGCTCACTCATTCCCAGCTCATCTGCTACAACTCTGCCCTACAACTCCAACTGCCATTCACTTCTAACCAATTACACGGCAGCAGCTCAGAAAACTAACAATAAGTGGCACATTTTTGAAAGTTGGATGCAGTCACTGGAGCTTTCAAAATAACAACAATGAAAAAACTCAAAGCAAACCCAAGAAACAAACCCAGGGAGGCTGCAACGGCAGGCAATTGAATTTGCAAGGAAATATTGCCACGTTGAGAAAGGCTCAGACTCCAGGTGCAGCAGCAGCTGTGTCCAGTGTGGAAGGGCAGAAGAGGGCTTGGCACAGTCAGGTGCCCCCAGCACAGGGAATCTTGCCCCAGGTCTGGGATGGTTCAGGCTGGCATGGGGTCCCTGCCAGGGGCACTGCCCTATCTCACCACAACAGGTGCTGGAAGCTGTTCAGATAAAGCCACAGCTGAATTTTCCTGCGGAAGGGCAGAGATGCTCCTTTGAGCTGAGGCACAAAGGGAACATTATCAGTGTTGTCCTTTGAGAGAACAGAGTTCTCTGAATCAGACACATGGTTTAATTCTCATTAAGATACAGACAATAAGAAAAAGCAAAACAAACATAAGGCTCCTTTCACGGTGCAGCTGCATTAGTAACTGCAAGTAATACTGAGTAATCTGAAACCAAAATAAACACAGGAGTTTTATTTAGCACAATTACAGCTCTTTGGAAAACACCTCCTGATTTATTTTGAGGAAGGCAAGAGCAGGGGCTACAATTTCATCTAGGTGAGGCCAACCATTAGCACTCTGCCAATTCATGTCAGCAGAGAACCTGATACCTTATTTTCAAGAACTGAAAAACAGTTCATGATTTCAAACCAGCCAAGGTTTACAAGGGGACATTGGCAAGACACCTCTTGCTTTGTTTACATGCCTGGATAAATATTTTACATGTCAAGCATAGCTATAACACTTTCTAAGAATATTCCATTACATTCTTTCTTCTATGACTAATAATTCTTCCACAAAAATATTTGGCTAGTGCAGCATTACAGCAAAATTAGTCAGGAACTGGAGCCGTATTTTGAGGGAGTAAAAAAAAGGGAAATACCACAAAAAAATACACAAAATTGAAAAAGCAGAGAAGATGCCTATTTCAACACACATAATGAGGTGTTCGTGCTGATGGAAGGTGTCCATTTGGGTACTGGATAAGGTCACTCTTGAAAGGGGAAAGTTCTAAAATTGAAGTGTATTCCAGAAGAGGCCTCTCTGGTTTGTTTTTACCTTGACAAGCAAGAACCCAGCAATATTTTAGCCAAAACTGTAGCTGGTTTCATGTCTATCTCAAAGATAACAAGCAAAAGAAATTCCAGGAATTTTTAAAAGTTACTTATTTCAAGGAAATGATCTTCAAAGCCTGTCCTTGTGAGGAATTTTCACTCTTCTGCTGAATAATCCAAGAGAATCTCAAATTAATTAGCATCTTTCAGCAGTAGAGCTTATGTGTGATTTTAATAAATCCTTAACAAGAAGATAGGTTTTCCAGCAGAGCTTGCTAATTAAAGGGTCTATAAATGTCCCAAAAGCAGCTCCCTCCAACCCAAGGATTTCAACTCAGTCCTGACCAGAGGTGACCACACTGTGACAATTCAGAGCTCTTAACATGGCCTGCATGAAATGAGGTGGCTTTTGTCAGTCTGGCTGAAGACACAAGACATCAAGCACCTCTTACTGCTGAACCTGGAGCACCTCTCCCATAAGCACAAGTCCCAGCAGGGAACATTTCCTCCAGCCCCGTGTGCCAGACACGGCCTGGGCAGCACGAGGGGCTGGAATGCTCCTTGTCAGGGCTCCAGCTCCTCCAGAAGTAAAGCCTTTAGGGCTCATGGCTCCCAATCTGGTTCACAGGAGGTTTTGTTTTGAGTTGTTATTTTTACTTCAGCTGTGACAGCCTTCTAATTAAAGATAGCACTAAGTGTCTGCAGCACACAGGGTGAGAAGCTGGAGAACACTCTATTTTCTGCACTAAGAATTATTTCATCTCTCAGAAATGCAATCATTCTACTCTCCAAGTGGTGAAGTGGCATTTCCTATAGCTGTTCATAACACCTTTAAAATGCTCTTGGAATGACTTGACAGCACAAAGACACACAGAGGTGCCACAGCCATGGCATATTAACCAATTTACTGAAAACAATTGATTTTCAAAACCAACTTTAAAAAAGAGAGGCTCATGATCTTGGCAAAGAACATTTTGTAACAGGGACATTTGACAGACAGGATACCATTTAAATATAGCACAGTGCTAATGCACAAAGCTCTCCACAGCTTTATAATTATCAATAAACAAACCCAGTTTCCCCCTTGCTCAGCCAGCACAAGGTAACAGAAATCATTAGGCTGGTTTCACTTCAGTATCTTGTGCAGAGCACCCCCAGCTGACCTCCTCTAACCCAGCTGTTTATCACTCCTCGGGCCTGACAGCAAAACCGCACGTGAACACAGCTCCTTGCATCAAATAAACTCATTCTGGTCTTTCTGAGAGGCACCTTGTTCAGCCCTGTGAGGAGACTTCCACCCCCAGAAGAGCAGGAGCAGTGACAGAGCTGTCACAGTGCCCTTCCCACCCCACCCAGCACATCTCAGCACAGCCTCACCCCGAGCCTGAGCTGGGACAGGGGCAGAGACGCCCCAGCCCCATTACTGGATGTGAAACAGGAGAATGAGAAATGCTGGGAATGAGAAAGCTCCTCTCCCACGTGCCCAGGAAATGCTCATGATCAATATTGTTCTCCATTAGAGCAGCAACCAAATTGATGGATTTGACTGCACTCAAAGAGAGCTCTGAAATCGCTGGGCAGCACAGCTGAGTCCAGACATCAGCAGCTTTTAGAATAAAAGCTAAAACCTGCCTCTCCCAGGAGACTCAAACATTAACTAATTTACACATGCTTAGGATGGATGTCAGCAAAGCCTGGATATGGGCAAAACCTTATGGTCTTTAGGTGCTTTATATTAAAGGTGAACCACTTCTCAAATATACCTGAATCATCTGATTTGCACATGACTGAATAATCTTATGATTTTTCATATTTGTAACTTGGTCAGTCTGAAAGGAAAAAAAAAATTAGATCCTATAGAAAAAGGCCAGGTTGTGCTCATATATGAAACTCCATGGATTTAAGAAATCAAATTTTAACTGCAATCAAAACCTAAAATTTTAATAATCTCTATTTCTTTTCTATTCCTTAGTTGGATTCCTTTCCCAGCACAGGCAGCAAAGTCTTTTTTTTCCAAACCTTTATCAGTTTAAAGGCTTTGCTATGTACATGTCCATCTCCTGGGGCTGTATCAGCCCCTGACACCTGACTAAGGGCTCCTCAGCAAGCATTAGACTACAGGGAAGTCTGCAAGTGCCTGCTGGAACATTTCTGTCAATGGATTAGGGAACTCATTCATAACCACCAACTGCCACAGCAGATAACATTCCAGACAGACAGAAGCTTTTCTGTGGGTAGATTATGTAACACCATGATTTTTAATCCACTTGCCCAGAGGAAGAAGAAATGAGCTCACTTTCACAGAGGTTAAAGCTTCCTTATTCTATTTTTCTCCATTATTTGTTCCAGTCATGTTGAACTAGCAGATGATACTGAGCACATGAACTGAGGGATTCAGAAAATCCACTGTGTTCATCTCCAGTCCATGCAGAAACTCTGCTGCTGCTGCCATCACTTTCTCTCTTCCTGCCTTTTCCATACTCACATCTTTTGTGGACCTCTCGCTCCAATTTATCCGAGTGACCAGAATAACCTGAGAACTGCAGTCATTCAGTTATAAAACAGGCACCACTTAGAAAAAAAATAATGTGAATGGTTATTAAACTGAGCATATAGCTCAAACTGGGGCAGATGCTTAATCCTGACAGTTTACAGGACATCCAGTGGCATCACGTGGACTCACAGATTCATTTCAGGAAACAAGACCAGCTGCTGTCCCAGCACAGCAAGCCACAAGGCTGGGCTCCAAGGGACTCAGCTATGCTTTCTTGTTCAGGAATTACATTTATTGAAAACCCCTCTTTTATTAAACACGGCCTTGTTATTTACATCTTCCTCATCTGTTTTGCAAAGCTACGTAGCCAAAACTTTGCATACAAACCAGGTGGCAGCAGCAATCACTAACTGTTACACACCACTTCTCACTGCTGTCACAAGGGTCACTTCTCCTGTTTTTATGGCTGCCGAGCTCTGCTTCCTTCTAAAAACTTCCTGATTCAATGGACTAAACCCTGACACCCAACACAGGTCAGGAATGTAGCACTGATTTATGGGAGCTGTTGGGAAATGCATTCATTTCCCAGTTCTTGGAAATGCTGCTGTCACTGAAAGCAGGACTGACTAATACACTCTAATCTAGACTATTTGTCCACAAATTGCAGAGGCAGACCTGACACAGAGCTGTACTATCATTTCTCTATCTTTAGTCCATTTCCATCACCTCTTTTTTATTGGTTCTTTTGGCTATTTCTGTATTGGATCTCAGGCAGCTTTTTATTCTCACAGTAAAAAGCTGAGTAATTCTCAGTCACTCTGACAGTGGGATACATATGACTACCATTTTATAGTTCACAAGGGTATTTCTATATCTGTGTGTTCAGTAGCAAAACCAAGCAATGGCTGCACATTCCTGCTCCCAGGAGCAATCCATGGATTAACACAATTTTTAATAGCAGCACACAACACATTTGAGGTTGTTCTGAGGGCAACAAGAAAAAAACCAATCACAAATTGCAGAAGAAATTACTGAATGTTGAGTTTCAGCAACTACAGCCCACGTTCAATGCTCCTTCCAAGACTAACAGACATTGATTTTCCTTCTCTATTTCAGGCCTGTGCTTATGGATCAGCTGCCCTTCAAAAGTCCTTAGTGCTCCTTTGTGCTCCAAAAAGTGGATCCAAAGCCCACAGGGGCCAGTGAAGTCTGTGCAGAGGCTGGAGGACACATTGTGACTGCAAATTGGAACTGGAGCAAGACACAGGAGGAGAAATGGTTGTGAAAACTGATGGAATAACAGGGAAGGCAGGTCCCAGGACTGCAGCTACTTCAGCACCTGTCATTACTGCCCTGTAACACTCCCAAAACACATCCCCTCCCCACTACCTGGATTACAAGTCCCAGCTTCTCTGCACCATCATGGCTCAGAACAGGGAGGCTGCTCAGTGAACAATTCACATGGCAAGGCCATCCAAAAGCCAGAGACCCAAAATTGTACCAACCTTGGCAAAGATGGTCCAGCAGCGCTACCCGACTGTCACGCTGGAATCGGAGGGGATGCTGGGATCAGAAACCTGAAATCAGAGTGGCTTTCTTCAGCAGCCTGGCCAGGTCTCCCCAAAAAAACCCAGATATTGCAATCACACTGTTTCTACAAAAATGTTAATGACACCAAATTGGTAATTTCTAAACTTTATGTTAGCTCTAGTTAGGCTATTTATGAATAAAGTGAAGGAAAAAATGCTGATGGCTCCCCATTCTTTTACATTTTCCCCCACAGAAAAGGTGTTTATTGTGCTGCTTGTCTAGATGTGGGTTAAATTAGCCAGTAATGTACTGATTCTCTGACTAAATTCACTTTTTATTAAGAAACTCATTTAAAAATCAGGAGATCTTTTAGACAGCTCAAGTGACCTTTATCAGCAGGCACTAACTCAGCACTTTTCTTGTAAAGAAAGAGCTCATTATCCACACACTCCTCTGGGATCTCCAAGCAGAACACAGAAGTTCCAGAGTCCATCCCAAGCTGAAGCTTTCAGAAGACTTGCTTTGCATTTATTAGGCAGGATTTGACTTTCTAGGAGGAGGAAGAATTCTCGACAGTGGCTTTGGCAAGCACAGGCACCAAAGAGAGCTCACAGGTGCTATTTCAGGAGAGCTGCAAGGCTCCTTCCCCTAGATTTATTTGGCTGCTGAGTTGGCCTTTCATTGTGCAGTGGCTTTCCAACCAGACTCTGAAGCTCTGGGATGCAGGTATTAATCCAGTCCCACTGCCTGGCCAATGTCCCTTGGTGATCACAGCTTTTGGCAAAGGGGGACAAAGGTGTTAACTACAGCACTGGAGCCTTACAGCAAATTCATTACACAGGGTGAAATGTTATTTATTTTTCTCTCCACCCAAATTTTCTGCTTATGGGTTTTCAGGTGAATTATGGGTTTTAAGTAGAATTAATAGCAAGACTTTTAAACAATATTATACTTTGATTCTCCTGAGTGTACTGCTACACAGTGAACTGAACACTTGGCTGTCTGTCATGGGCACATGGAATGAGTTCAAGATGAGGTCGAGTGACAAACACATCCTGGCATGGCCCAAACTCTGATGGGGCTGAAAGCATCAACTAATAAAATGAGGTGATGATTCTTACTTCTCATGACCTGTAAAGACAGACTGAGTCACCACACAAAAAACGTTACAATATCCTGAACGGAAAACTGCAAGCAAGTGGTTATGAAACCTCTTGGATTCTGAGAAGGCAGGACTGAGCATGCCAAAACATGAAGGTACTGCAAAGAGACTGAGGTAAGATCAGATTTATGAACAAATCAGATGAAGTAAGAGAGTTTCTCAAGCCTGATGGTCAAAAATACTTTGGGGATGTAAATATTGATTACTTATGTGTAGAGCTCAGGTAAGGACACCTCTGGAGCACAGGAAAACAAAGTGTAACTTTGAGTGATTTTATACTGCACACATCCAACAACTCTAATGGACCTCAGATGATACATTTATGTTAGCACACCAGTGATGAGGCTTCTGGAATTACTATCTTATCTGCCACTCCAAGAACTCTCTCAAAACCTTTCCAGAACATAAACAACCCCAAGAAAACCCCATATTCACCTTCTCTGTCTGCAGGTACATGCACGTTACATCCAACAGCTCAAATGACTTTGCTACTTGGTTCTCACCACTGTTAAGAAGGATAGAAATAACCAGTTTGGTTCTTTCATCTACAACTGCTTCCAGCTGCCCCTGCAGCTTGACTGAGCTCACTGAACTCCACTCATCTATAGAGAGTAACTACAAAACACAAAGCTCCCCCAAGATAAAATTATGTAATGAGCTCCCACCAGAAAGATCATTCCTTTCAAGCCCAAATCAAACACAAAACTCATCCCCTTTAATTCTGGCAGCTGAAGACAGCAGCAAAAGATATCAAAAAGCATTTCACATGCAGTAAATTAGTCTGTCTTGAAACAAAAACAACAAAGCAGCACATGCCTATTTCCATGACAGCAGAACTTACTTTAACCTGTCCTTAATTGCTTTAAGATAAGGTGAAGTAAGTTTAGACACAGGCTTCTGCCCAGGCTTCCCCTGGTTTACATAAGCTGCTGCATTTCAGCCGTTTGATCAGAACATGGATGTGATTATGGAAAACAAACACAACCGTTGTACAGGCTGCTTTGCAGAAGAGCATTTGTTAGTGATGTAAATGCAGAGTTATGCTACAAACAGTGTATTTATTTTAGCAAAAGGCAACTGCTTCCCTAAACAGAATAATAATAAAGGCACATGGAAATCCAGTCTGGAGAATAATAACTCTCCAGAGTTATTATTCCACAAGCAGCTTTGCCTACACACTAACCCACAGCTCCTGACCCAAATAATTCAATGTTTTGATGCTCAGATCACTGAAAACACTTCTGAGAACTGAGCACTGAGGTATTTATAACCCTCAAAGCCAGGTGACTGTGAGCAGTGCAGCCTCCCAGCCCCTGCACAGGGCAAACAAGGACACACCTGAACAGGGAAAGCTCAGGGTTCCCGTTGATTCCCAGTCACAACTTCCTTCCAACGAGCTGCTTGTGACTGCTGCTAATGCCAGCAGGAAGGACTGGGACTGAGGTGAGGATAAGGCTCTCACAGGGACCACAGGTGAACTTTCTGCCATAATCTACAGCTACAACATAATTTGGGTTGCAGCAACCCTGGCAAAACAATTCCAAACAATCTCCCTACAGAGTTTCTCAATCTCCCAGGTTTACAGAATCCCAGAATGTCTTGGGTGGGAAGAGACCTTAAAGCTCATCCTGTTCCAGCCCCTGCCATGGACAGGGACACCTTCCACTAGCCCAGGTTGTTCCAAGCTCCATCCAGCCTGGCCTTGAACACTTCCAGAGATGGGGCAGCCACAGCTGCTCTGGGCACCCTGTGCCAGGGCCTCCCCACCCACACAGGGAATATTTTTTCCCAATATCCCATCTAAATCTACTGTCAGGGTGAAGCCCTTTCCCCTTGTCACTCCAGGCCCCTGTAAACAGTTTCTCTCTGTATTTCTGCAGGCTCCCTACAGCTCCTGGAAGGCCACAATACAGTCACCCCAAACCTTCTCTTTTCCAGCCTAAACAATCCCAATCTCAGCCTTTCCTCACAGCAGAGCTGCTCCATCCCTTTGATCATCTCGGTGGTCTCCTCCAACAGCTTCATGTCCTTCCTCTGCTAGACCCCAGGGTTGGAGGCAGCTCTGCAGGTGGGATCCCACCTGAGCTGGGCAGAGGGGGAGAATCCCCCCCTCCCCTGCTGCCCACACTGGGGGAGCAGCCCAGGGCTCTGGGGGTTCTGGGCCCAACACACGTGACCAGGGCATGTCCAAGCAACTCATGCCCAGGTCCTTCTCCCAGGGCTGTTCTCCAGCTCTTCATTCCCAGCTTGGATTGATACTGGAGGTTGACCTGACCTCATGCAGCACCTGGACCTTGGTCTTATTAAACCTCATACCCAAGACTGTTTGTGTTTCTATCATCCCTTCCAGGAAGAGCCTCAGGTCACTGAGATGGCAGAACAGAGACAGGCAGGATCACAGCTGACACAAAAATGTGCCTATGAGCAGTCGTGGGCTGAGGTCTCACTCACTCACCCATTTAGGGGAAAACCCCCCAGAAACTCCTGCTCCTTTCAAAGCACAGTGGGGCCAGAAAGGAGAGAGGAAAAGGAAGGTTAACTCAAGCCTAAAAACATGTTTAAGACTAACACTGCACCAGCCTACAGCCTACACGTGTAGGAGGGCGGTGTGTGACCAACCAGCAACCCAGGGGGAGGCTGGTTCCATTCTGGGGCTGGTGGCCACAGCACGGGGCACTGGGCACAGTCCCAGCCTCACACACAGCCCAGGAAAATGTGAGCACGTCAGGGACACGAGGATGCAGTGCTAACCTAGGGATAACAGTCCCAGCCCCCACCAAGCACAGAGTGTAGGAGACACTCCAAAGACCCTCTTTGAAGGTAAACACTACAAAGGCGGCAGCACCCCCATCCTCACAGATGGCCCCTGCCAGTGCACACTGGCTGTCCCCAGACACCCTCAGGGCAGCCCCCAAAGCTCCGCAGGCCCCTCCAGAGCACATTCACAACACCAGAGTCCGCTGTGACCCCCAGACAGCCCCAGAGCCCACTCCAGCATATCCTGTGTGACCCTCAAACGCTCCCTCAGCCCCGCATCCCCTGTGATGGCCAGACACCCCCCAGCCCCCTCATCCATCCCCCCTGTGATCCCCAGACTTCCCCAGAACCCCCTCCAAGCCCATTCACAACAACGGAGCCCCCTGTGACCCCCAGAGAGCCCCTCAGCCCCTTCCCCACGTTTCCTGTGACCCCCAGGCCCCTCTCGGCCCCGCACTCTCCTCTGTGCCCGCTGGGCCGGGAAAGC